>JAQFYZ010001428.1:0-23544 GCA_034695085.1 Cylindroiulus punctatus | reverse complement strand
GCAACTGCCGATTGCCTGCAGTGGTGCCAAATTCAAAATCTATAAGGATTTTTTTTTCTGTTGTAATGAGCCTTAAGTGTCTGAATGCAATTTCGACTTCCTTCTCATTGAGACTTTTGGACACTTATTATGACAAATATCGCAAAAGAAATAATAAACGATCTTCAATAACAGATTATTTCAAATAAATCACCACTGTGCCATCAGAAAAGTTGTACAATACTGTAAGAAAAATTTTATGCAAGTATTAATACAATTTATTTGTAAAATTCATATTTTTTCTGGCTACTGATATAACGAACTATGGTTATAACGAAGAAATTTTGGTGGTCCCATGCAATTCGTTGTAACAAGGTTCGACTGTACATGTACATGTATAGCATTGGTGCGTTGAATTGAGTCGTGTCGATGCGAGAGATTCCATATACAGATGTAGGAAGGCGTTCGATATTCAAATAAAATTGGTGTAACATGCCAGTTGCTCGCCAACATTCGTGCATGTATCTCAATACGAATAGGTAGTTATTACATTGGGAGTTGCAATTTCATTTTAGAGTTAAAAAATCTGTACTATTGACGTTTTACAAATATAATTTAGTAATGCCCAGCTAAGTGCTTGTAATTCGGTATAGCTTTGCAAATCTGCGGTACATGGAAAACTTACAAATTGCTCGTAATTTGCACTATGCGTGGCAAGAGGAAAATACGCAATTGTACCCAATAGGTGCGTTTTGCTCGAAACATACTCGAAGTCATTTTTTTGATCATTGCTGTTCGCAAAATGCGACACTATGGATTGTGCACGCATGCATAAGCAAACAATATAGCGCAGTCGGAAATAGCATGACCAATTATTTTCACTTCCTCCCCACCATCACCAAGCAGGTGATATATAGGGCTGGTAATTGCCTGCTAAGCATGGTAAAAATGTGCGTGTAGACACGATGCCGTTTGATAGCTAAGTTCTCTCCAAATTCTGTATCCAGGTGACCCCTGCGTTCGTCCCATTTTTATTTACTTAGATTAATCAGGATGACGTGTCAGTGAATGAAACAAAGGGGAGGCTGCCCATGCACTCCAAAATGAATTAGCCTAGGTGATCAATGCCTTCTACGGGCCTTGGCAGGTACGAGTGATTTAAGTGCCTGGCAATGAAATTGCGTGTGGGGTGCCGAGTGAAAAATGCAATTTTGGGGGTGACAATGAAAGATAGATTGAACGATTTCACGGCGGCCGATGAGTCATTCTGTGGCCTGGTTTATCACCAGCCAGGATTTAATGATGCCAATTAAACGAAGGATTTTCAACTGGTGTACGGCCACTGTTGCCAAAACACGAGGCAATTACAATGTCGCTAACATGTAAGCCACGAGCTATGCAATGTAAGGAGTTAAAGACTCCTAATTGAATCTGGTTTGTTTCTGGGTTGCAACTTGCTTCAGGCCCCTTCTAAACGGTTGAGTGTCCTCCCATCTGGTACCTTAGCGGGCCACAATGCGACTTTCGAAGCAATTCATATTTGTTGAATTTGGTGTTTCTGAAATTACATGTTGTATCACTGGTATGGCTTGTCTCAAACGTTTTGCGCATTGGCACTATTGCTCCTGGGTGGTAATGCTGGTCTCAGAGTTGGCTAGAGTACTACTTTGGGTACTTCTTCTCAGGCCATACAGGCTTACAATTTCTATTCCACCTACGTTGCATGAAAGTGTTGTGGCCAGATACAGTATTGTTTGATTACAAGGAATCGCTCTTGAAGTGAAATTATTGCTGATATTAGTTTTCCTTTCTGTCTCTTCCTGCAGATCTGGTGTCGAAAAAGAGGTTACGTGCTCGCAACAGAACCCATTCCAGCCCATATGACGGCGCGCTGGTATCCCAGTTGTTGGCCCAGCGAGAAAAAATTGGCGTCACTTGCAGTCCTAGGAAAGACGTTGCATCGAACCAATTGGCGAATTTGAATACGCAGTCGGCGCCCTCGGTATGGACTGGGGTGATGGCAGATGGGCAGTTGTTGACGTCTAACGTGAGCGGGACACCCTCTACAGTTACTGTGCCAAAGTGTGCTTACAGCGTGGATGGCATACCCTACATCGTGAACCCGCCGAGCCACCAGCAGAATGTCATGACGCCAGGCACTGATGTGATCATACCTGGACGAATCTCTTCACTGGCACCGGCTTCCCATCAACCCAGACATTCGGCGTTGCTGCTGCCCCAATTGCGCCATCAACAAGTCCAACATCAACAGCAAACACAGATTTCGCAATTATTGCCACCATTAATGCCTGTGCAGGCTCATCGGCCTCCTTCATTACAGCAGATTGGCATGCCGCAACAGCCGCAATTTTCTCCCGGTGTGAGCCACCCGTACGTGCAAAAGCACACTAATTTGCTGCCATTCATGCAACAACAAGTGGTGCCCCAGACGCTGAATTCCTGCAATTGCCAGCCGCACAACATGTGTCAACATCAGGCAACAATTACGATACCGGTATCTTCGTGCGTGCAGAACTTGCAGCAGACTGAGCAGCAGTTCCAAAGGCAGCCACTGCAAATGGCTCCCGAACAGACTGTCAGAACGAGTAACCCCAGGGAACATCATCCGAACGACATTTACAATGGTGGAAATGGCAGTGCCGTTTATTCCTCCAATTGCCACGAAAAATCATTGGTCGATGTGACTGGTACACCAACTACCGCAGTTCCGACGTCCGCAGTAGTGATCACCGCAAAACCATGTACCACGGAGGTAAACGATCATTCAAGTAGTCACCATGAGTGTAGGTCAATATCATGTCCCGGTTACCCCACCTGCAGAGATACAGTCATTGGATCGCCGGATCGGACTTTAACACATCACCACACAGTGCAGACTGGTGCGCGAAGCGCCATAGTGCAGCAGCTACCTAATGTGCAAGAGATAGAAATCCAAACTTCCAATTCCAATTCAGTCCCATTACTGATTCCCCAGTCTGGAATGTTGGACAATAAAACAAACACCTTTCTTCAAGGTGATCATTGCGGCCAATTAATATCAAAAAGTGGGAAGGTGAAGAAAATAAAAGTTTGCGGCACTTCAGACCGCACTTCTCCTTGCCCGAACATCGACGTCCGACAACTTCCATACGAAAACCATCGTCCTCCGACTCTAGCTGGCCCTTTTCCTACGACCATTAGCAGAATGGCAGCACCGACGATAATATCTACTCCTGACGGATACGCTTTTATTGAAGGAAACTCTGCACATAACTCATTGGCAACATCATCGTACAGCACCGATCACTATCAGCACGCTAAGGCATCTTCCCATACAGTTCCTATTAACGGTAGTTTTCCATCCGTGATCACTTCAAATTGCCCAGTTGCATCTACTGCGGTTGACTCTTCGCTCGGAGTGCGTGGCATCAGACCGCTTATACCGTACTCATCACAACCACCATGCACTGGCACTGCCCTTCAGACCATGGGACGGTTGGCACCCAGCTCGGCTTATACCAGTGTCATGACAGCTCCGGCAGTGCCAACGTCGAGGCAAGTCGTGACTTGCAACACTACCAATACTGTCATCAACCAGCCGGTGATCATGTCAGTGACAGCTAACTCCACCGATTTTGGTCTGGCGACCACTGCATCAGCAATGATGCAAAACGTGGACATTAACAAGAACATCTTGAATTCTCCTCAAACGATGAACATGAACATAGGGCTCGGAGGTGCGACATCGACATCGGCGCAGGCTTTGAATAACCCAACGATAAGCTCGCTAACATCACCCATCGGTGTAAACCAGCACGTGCAATTCATTCATCCCAACTCGAGTAATGTGGCCACGTTAAACAACTTAGGTTCCGGCAATGGCTGTTCAGGAATGGCTTCGTGCATCGCACCCTCCAACAACATGGCGTTTCAACCTTCCGGCGTGGGCTTGAATTTTGGCAATACCGTGCCTCAGTCAATTATCCAACAAGGTATGCACACCAACTCGCAAAACGGCGGATCCTCCGGAATAATGTTGCAGCACGTATTCAATCAAAGATCGAATTCTGGCGAGTTCGTAGCCAGCAATCTTCTGTCGGCAACTGCCAGAGCGCAGATGGTAGCGCACCAAGGAACAGTCATGGCCAGCCTGAATCAATCGCAGTTTCTGCACACGCAGAATGCTGTCAGGTACCACGGGCTGGGCACCAATCTCGGACCACACAACGTCATCACCAACCACCAGAACAACGTTTTCCCCGGCGGAATCCGGCAGATTGTCACTAACTCTCAGCAGCCGATCATATTTCAAAACGGGACCTCTAACCCAGGCTGTCCAGTAAATCATCAGTTTAACAGGGGTCTTGGCCTGCAGAATATCGTGGGCATCAGGCCTGCTCCTCAACAGATATCACCGCAGCAGCAGGGCCACGTGAATCAGCATCTTGTAGTGAATGCTGGGCTTCATGCGGCCTCCATGTCCTATTCTTCAGACTCGACTACCATGTTTGGATCGGGCACTAACCTGTCTCCTGGAAGTGCCGGAATGCTGCACCCCAACCACGCTCTGAACAGCATCGTGGGAACTGGAACTTTCATTGGACAGCAAGTCGCGGCTCAGGCTGGCAATCCTGCGATGCTCAGTCCCGGCATCGTTCAGACGTGTAACACTGTCCTGAACGCGACCCTGGCCCAAGGAAACGGCAGCATGGTGGTAGCCACAGGAGGCATCACCAAATTGCAGCAACAGCCGGAGGCCATAGGGCACGGTCAACTCTTTGGCATGATGGACGGTCAACCCATCTTCAATGACCAAGGCAACAACATGAATCTCGACTGTAGGAAATTGGTGGAAGTACCCAACGATGGCCAAAGGATGTTCATCAGTGGAACGAGGGACGGCATGGATTCGATGCAGACGCACTTGCCTATTAACTGCGATCATTTATCCAGGGAGTACAAAGCTTCCCCGCTGATTGCCCAGTCTGTCATGAAATCTGGCTTGACGTCCCAGGCGCCTGGAAATGCGGGACAGTTTATTGTTTCTGGCTGCGGTCAACTGTTGATGGCCACGGCTGGAGGACAAGCCCAGGCCATGACCGTTGCCAATATTGCCAACATGCAGGCGACTCATTTGGCGCCAATGGGGCAGCTGAATGCTCCTATGCCACCTCTGTCTATTCCCAATGTTACTACCGTTACAGCTACGATGACCCAAGTTATCCCGGCAGTCGGCGTTGCGCAGCAGATTCTCGGCCAGCCTGTGGTGCAGTTCGTAAACGCCTTCGCGATGAATGCCATGCAGAATCCAGTCTTCATTCAGAATGGCCCCGGTGTCATGCCGCAAACCCTGTCGTTCGACAGCCTGGGAAATCTCACATCCTCGAATTTTCAGAACTATCCTGGGACAGCGAATGCTCAGACTGCCGGAGGGCAGCTGGCCATCGGGAATCTCATTCCCGCTTCAATGGCATCCATCGGGGCCCACATGATCGATGATGGCAAAGCGCACATGGAAATGCTGGAAGCGAGGAGCACCCCGAGTGTTGGATCCAGTTGCAGCACACCTCTGTCCAATGCCAGCACCACCCCCATACCCAGAGGAGATAGCCCTCAAGGCTCGATTGCGATGGCCAAGAAATCTACTGCTCGCCGCATTCGTAAGTCTGGGCCGCAAACAGTGGCCTCCATGCTACAGCTGGGAGCACAAGCGTCACAGATTGTGCTGCCGAATGTGCAAAGCATCAACAACCCCATGCTGCAGACCATCACCATCCTGCCCGGAAGTAAGTTGCCGGTGTCGACGCAACCAGTGATCAATTACCAGAATCTCAACCAGATGATGCAGTCTGAAAATCCCCAAGTGTACACCACGCAAACCCAAAATCCTTTCATCGGCATGACTGCCACTGGCCATAACACGGCGGCGGGCCCGCAGGGTCAGTTTAACCTCGTGCAACCGATAAACTTCTTCGGAAACCCCGGAGCGACCACTTCTGCGTTTGTGCAGAATGTCTCCCTGCAGCAGATGATGGCTGGCAACGCATCCGTGCAGCCCATGACTGTCCTTCAGGGCTTGCAAGGGGTGCAGGGTCTCTCTATCGTTACGTCGATGCCGGACAGTGTGACCATGAGCGATCACATACAGATGCACGGCTCTCACATTCTCGGAAGCCCTGCTGCAGCTGCTGCTGGAACAACGATGGTAGAAGTGGATGAATATGGCAACACCAGCCTCATCAACAATCCATCCATGATTAGTGTGCGGCCTGTGACTTCCCACGGGAATAACAATGCAATGAAGAATGGCGTCCCGACTTCTATAACCGCCCCTGTAAATGCAATTTTTAGCACTGTCATCGGGGCAGCCAATTCTAACGGACACGTGGGTACGTATATGATTACCAGCGATGGCACCATCGTGAAGAATGCTCCCGAGATATGCACGGTGAGCATGCCTAGGAACTTCGATAACCAGCACGGTGGCTCGGTCTCTGCCAGTGCAACAGCGACGGTGTTTTCCGGGATGCAACCATCATTGCATGCCGGCATTAAGGAGTCTGTGCCCGCAACCAAGTTATTTGTACCAGGGTCAAATCTGAGAAGTGCACCCCAAAACAGTCTGCGCCCGACCATTGAAAATACAACTTGTGCAGCCAGCATCCCACTGACATCGACAAAGAACGCCATGTTGTTTGTTCCTCCTTCCCGGTGTATTAACCATTTGTCGGTACCATCTCCATGCAACGTTGGTGAGTCTTTGTATCAGCCGAATAGTTCAACATCAGCCATCAATTTCCCAACTACTTCGAGTATTTGCACTACTTCTTCGGCAATAACTTCCTCTTCGCAGTTGATTTGTCCGGCGACAACTGAGTCTGCGCAGCTGCCGACGTTGGCTTGCCCTCAGGATGATTGCAATTTATCACCGCAAACAGCACCGTCTCTTTCACCGAGCGTAACACAAGCTGCAGGATCTCCACGAGTCTCTTCGTCGAGTAATGCCACGACGAATCTGTCTGCTCCAGCGCACAAGATACCATCAACCGGTACTAGCGATGATGTTGCTCTGATTTCGCCTTCGTCTTTCTCAACACCGAATTTGGCATCTGCGACTATCACGATGGCAACTATTGGCAACGGCGACGATCTCAATGCCAGCGCATTTCAAGCAGCTTCCAGAGAGGTTTTGAAATTATCCCCAGATTCGACACCGCAGCATCTGTCTCAAGCCACTCAGAGCGCCACTGTTTCGGGCAATGCTACCGCCGAAATAGAGTTTAGTTTGGCCACCGATTACCAAGCGGAAGTGATTTGTATTTCGGCAGAGTCTAACGTTGAGACCAGTGCAGCAGTGAGTACCAGTACTTCGGAACAGTTTGCGAATGAGACCTTGCATGCCGCAAATGGAAAATCGTGTCTTCCCGACTCGCAGACTGTGTTCCAGGAGACAGTCGTCTCGCAGTCGACTGACTCTCAGATTTCGTTCTACGTTCAAGATAACGAGACCTGTCAAGACGAATTAACCATCGGGGCGACGGTCATCGAAGAAATGGAAGAGGATGAAGACGAGGAGGAAGGTGACATTGTCTGCGAACGGCTCGCAGAATCTGACGCTGTCTCTGCCGGATACGACGATAATTCTAATAATAGTGTTGTCAGTCTCGAGGTGGTATCTTCTCAGATCACTACGAACATTGTCGAAGACATTAGCCAAGCGGTTGAGATTTGCCATTCTCGGATATCCAACCCTGCAGTGAGTTCCATCGATCAGGCAGTTGAGCACTATGCCGAGCTTCGCGAAGACAATTATTCTGTTGACAGCACGACAATTGATACGCAGCAGCGCACTGGAATTAAGAGACGTCGAACCAGAAATGCTGCTGCACCACTTAGTGGAGGACCTCAAGAAGGTTAGTGATTGAAATGACTAAGTCATGTTTAAACGATACATTTTAGTAAATAAAAACTAAACTGATAGTGTTTATTGCACTAGATGAATCGTCTAGTAACTCGCCGCCACCTGCAGGCCCTCGCACCTTTGACATCGGAGATCTTGTATGGGGACAGATTCGAGGATTCCCCTCTTGGCCTGGCAAGCTGGTCCGTCCTGAAGACGTTAAAGGGAATCATTTAAAAAATGAAGAGGGCAAGGCACGTAACGTATTGCAGAATATGTCTATGAGCTTGGTGGAAACTACGTTTATAATTGGTATTTTATACAATTTAAATGCGCTGACAAGTATGTAGGAACTGTATCAAAACAAATTGTTACTTGTCATTATATGTATTAGCCTACACTAATCGAATATTTTCTGATTCGAATTTAGCTGTGGGTCAGATGGTTTGGAGATCACACTTTCACTCAAGTTGAACCTGAAAAATTAAAGACTTTGATGGAGGGTCTGGAAGCCCACCACAGGGCTCGCAAGAAACATCGGAGGTAAATTCTTGTGAATTGATCTTTGTTGGACATTTTGCATTTAAGGCGTGTATTGGAAACACAATTTTTGTTGTCATTGGTGGTTGTAGGGGCCGTAAAATGAACAGCAACCTTGAAAATGCAATTCAGGAGGCAATGCTGGAATTGGACAAGCAAGAGGACCGCCACAATTCGGAACAAAGGGTAAACAAGGTTAGTGAACTGGAAAAGACAAGCAGGGTCCGTGGAGCCAAGAGGAAAAGAGTGCGATGACCACCTGGAACGTCGCGAAGTTGATGGAATGGTGATCCCATAATTTGATGAACGAATTGATAGTGTAGGCACTATAAGTTGACCCTGCTGCAGAAACATGTTATAGCAGTTTTGTTGAGATTTGAAAACTGTAAAACAGATAAATGAATGCATGCTGTTGCGTGATTGTAAATCCATCCAAAAGTGAACTTGGAGTGACTCAAATTGCCACAGTGCAGTTGGACTTGTTGCTCGCACAGGCTGCAGGTTGCAAGAATGCCAAACCGGTAAAATTTCGAAAATTGCCTTAAAGTTGGGGCCCCCTTTTCATAAGTATTTATATTGAAGAATCTGCTATTGCATTTGAATTAGGCAACATTGTAAATTATAGATAGCCTATTATACCAGTGAGGATATTGTTCCGTTAAATGTAATATACACAGTAGGCACTTTTTATCGCTTTTTTATAATACCGGTTTAAATCTGAAGTAACAAACGATAATGTGCTTGATAGTCAGTTGATTTTTAATTTAGTAAGAAAGTAAGAAGGGAAGAAATTGTTTCTAAAAAGGGATGTCTAATCTGGAGAAATAATTGTAATTGATAATGAAAATGGACAATCAAATTGTGAGAGCAGAGATAAACAACATCTAATCTACTTGAATGCTGACAGTATTTCTGGAGGTCAACTAAGCTAAGGCTGCAATTTGTTACCTTGATTCTTTGGAGAAAACGTTCCTGTCAGACTATGCAAGTTCACTCTTTGAGAACATTGTCTTGCCACCAGTCAGAATGGTGCATCCTTACTCATTACAACTGCAATTTTGTATAAAGTAGCAGATTTGCAGGTTTATAACTCAACCGTGGTAAAGCTACTACAGTTTAAGTACATTTACTCTGTTATTGGTTTGCATACAACCACGTTAACATTAGCTTATGTTAGTTTCAATAAATTTAGCTCACTTGATCTTTCAAATAACTTTCATTCTGAATATTTCAAATATAAACTTTTGCTGCGATTATGCTAATACATTTAGACATAAGTTACTCGTATCTGTTTCTTGTAATTCTGAAGCACTATAGTTTCTTTGCTATAATATTTCAGCCCATTCAATCCATTCGTGTACATTTACTGCAGTTGACGGAAAATGCTTTCCGGTAGTTCCCTATTAGTATTAGTGGTAAAACGTTTAATAGTGCAGTGGTTAAAGCCAGATCGGATCTGCATTTAAATTGCTATTATTCAGAGCCAAATGAATTTTCGCTTGGTTTCTATTGGGTCAAAATGGAACACACTATTTTTGCTACAGATTTTCTCATCTACTGGTTTTCTTTTTGAAATGCCAATAAAATTCTTTAGAAACCAATCGAGTTTTCATTAGGAAATCCCTTTCGAAAAAAATTAAAATTGATAAAATTATGGGCGAAAGTGCAGTTTGTTAATTCTCCTTTGTAGTTGTTCACCAACACAGTTGAGTGAGTATACATGGGTTATATTTCAAAATTTTGTGTACAACTAAGCTACTCTTCCTAATTGCAAGTTTTATTTTTGTGCCTCATTGATTAAAAGTTTAGTATACGAAGTTTGATTCAGGTAACATTTAAAAAATACTTGCTGCATTCAGGTTTAGGCAATTGCGCTATTCTCTGTCAAGTTATTCACCAACCACTATTATCTAAGACTACTATATTCCATGATACTGTACGTTCTTGTAATAGAATACTCCATAATTAGACTTTCAAAAACAACCAGTAAAGCTGTCAATATAATTTTAGCATATCACAGCACCTAGATCTGTTAGACCATCCGGGTGACTTAAGTATATATAAAAAGCAAATACGTTTGAAATACTAGGCTACCAGCGTTATAGATGAGTATTTCAAAGTTTGGTTGATACTGAATTCATTTTCGGTAGTTCGCTGCACGTGACATATAATTTCAAAATTACACTTAAAAATTGACAAGTTGGTATTGCCTTTACTATGTAAATGTAGTATCGGAAAGCTTCCACAAAAAGTGTTTAAAATACTGCTTCACTCTTTGGTCTCTTCATTTTCTACAGAAATTGCAATTAATTTTATTTTTATAACTTTTATTCCATGACAATAACCCATATGTAGGAACGATCACATGGTTCATATTACTTTGATAATTACTGTTACAATCTCAATGGGATGGCACATGTTTAACTAGTGCCTGCGTTTTCGCACGTGTTTGGAATTAATTTAATACTGTGTTTATGATATTACTTGTCCCTACCCACCGGTACTTAATCTTTGATTGCAAAGCAAAAATCGGCTTGTTTTTTACTGCCTATGTGCCTGCTTCCGCCTATAGAGGTGCCCTAGATGAATCTGGAAAACGAAATGTCGGCTTTTAAGTTTGTATTTCCCCATAAGATCACATGTATAAATTTATTGAAAATTTTCAAAACTTGAGAAAATAATTGAGCATATAGATTTTCTAATGAATAGAATTCTGGTAATTCACATTTAAATATATTATGAAACCGAAACTTATACCAGTGAACCTTTTTAACATGTTTCTTTAGTTGCTTTATATTGCTATTTTACAACTATCCACTGGGAAGATATCCATTGTAAGATATTATTTTAAAATATTGTTTATGAATTGATTTTAGTCAGAAGTGTGGTACGATGTATATTTAATCTAAAAAGGTACAATAATTTCTTGCCATTTATTTGCTGCGTGACGGCAATTAGTCCAAAGGTGGCCCTGTTAAGTCATGGTGATGTTTTGTGGTATGTGTATTGAACAGTGAAGAAAGGAGGAATTCATTTGACACATTGATGTTGATTAGTTGACAATACCATCTGTAATGTCCAGTCTTCATTTAGTTTCCTCAGAGAGAAGAAAAACCTTTTATCTTATGAAAAGCATAAGAACAAAACAGCATAGAAATAAGTTAGTCCTCCAAAATAAATTTTATCAAATTATTAGTCTCTTTTTCATAACAAACGTTGCTGCATTATTTACATTGAAGTGATATTGAAATTTGGAATATTATGTAAATAAAAATTAATCACCAGATGGAGACTATTGATCAGGTGGTCTGGATATTAAAGATGTGAATAGCAGCTAATATTTCATATTTTATCTTGAATTCACAATTTGTGCGTTGTTGCTTCAACACCAACGAACATTATTTTAAGGAACAAAACAGCAAATTCTCCTTTTTAGATCTCTTGCAGTGTTTATTTTAAATATGCTTAACCGAAGCTTTTTAATATCGTTTATGTCACTGGCATATGTTGGTTTTAAATTTGTTTTGTTAATAATTCTATTATATAAAATGTCATTTGCGCATTATTTGTGAAATGCTTATGCCTGTTTTACATTTGGTGTACAGTGAAAATATCTTGCGAGGAATTTGCAAGTTGAAAAATAACCTATATATTATCATTATGTAAAGTAGTTATGAGCCAAATAATACTTGCTAATGCTGTTATATATGGGTATTCAGCGATCCCGGTTTTCAGTTCAAAACTTACGTTATTTTCTGGCCATTTTTGATAATGACCAGTTTCATGTTGTACACATTTGGCGCTTCGTTTATTGTAAATGTATTATCAGATTTATATTGAGTAGCGTAGTTATATATTATATATATAGAAAGAGAGTATACTTATACATAGCCGTTTATGTTTTTATTTCGTATAAAGATGATACTAACCAAGTTTGTAAAATAAACTGCATCCGCTTGTTGCTGAAACATTGAAATAACTGAGAAATCAGTGTTTGTAATTATGAGAAGTTAGCATTGGCAATTCCCAATTTTGCTACAATGGATACATCGCAGATGGAAAAAGAGATGTACGTCTATGCCCACAAAATGGCAGTCTTACTGTAAATAGAACTGACATTTTGCTTGTGAATAATTCAAAGTGAAAAATACGCTACTTTTGAATTATACATCTCCCCATGTAAATGTGTTCTTGTATTATAATTACTATGGAAATGTCTAATTGTAATAACAGCACTATTTTCCTTGTTAATTTTCGACACAACAAGGGCTCTTTCTGGCTGGCTTTTGATAAACTTAACACGCAGTCATTTTAGCGTTCACTCTTATCAACTATAATGCTGAACACAAACGTGTACTGTAAATAAACTAAGTGATTGAGTTTTAATAGGTGTCTAAATTGTTTTTAAAGTATGGACTGTCATTTCAGAACTACTGTGTTACTCCTAAGAATTGTTCGTATCAAAGTGAAAAACTTCTACACGAAGGCTGCAGTTTTGAAAGGGGGTTGTGGACAATTTGAAACTAGTAAATTGGGATTCAACAATTTCATTTGGGAGCGTACATAAATTACGTCACCACATTTTCTCATTTTTTATCCCCTCCCCCCTCCTTGTAACACAGTGTAACCAACAGCCCTACCCCTACCCCTAAAAATTACGTCACACATTCATAATTTTGCCATGTGGGATGCAGCCATTCATTGACATCAGTAATCTCTAGAGCCATATTTGCATTTGCATTTTATGGAACCTGATAATTCTAAAGAATTAATTACAAGTTAGTTGATACAAAATTTTGCTGATAATGTGCCTACTTTGTCTAATAATCTGAAACAGAATGTTTCCTGATTACAGTAAACACCAAGTACATCCCCCCCTCCCCCCTTGTAACCACATGTAACCAATGATCAAACCCCTACCCCCCCTTAGCTGATGATGTAATTTATGTACGCTCCCCTACCGTGTTATGTTGTGGGAACACAAACTTGTTCTACATGTATAGAACTTTAGTTGATTGTGTTTTCTTGTATTTGTAGTCAAATTTCCTAATTATTTGTGTTGCCTGTATTTAGTTGAAGCTCCCAGTATAAAAGATGAAATCGTTGGATTCATCAATGTAATTAATCACAACATCAAACCTTTTCATATGAAGATCCAAAAAGGCATTTGCGAAATAAACGGGAAAGCATGTTATGTTCTGATTAATGAGGAAGAAAATCCCATTACTAGAACATCGTCCGTTTATAGTGGTGTGGAGATTGAATTGTTTCGTAAAATGGTAAGTGGAATGGTCAGCGATCGACTGTATTATACTGTATAGTCTGCCACGATTTTAGTTATACTTAAAAGTTGTTCTTTCAGGTAGAACTTATCGTGCTATCGGAAGCAGGCAACGTTTCGTCATCTGATGTTTTGCATTTAACTGATGAGCTGAAGAAACCCATGAGCAAGTCAGATGGTCAAAAGTTAATGAATCGTTTTGAGGAGGACAAGTATATAAGTCAGGTAGTTGCGGCAGATCTCTTGTATCTCTTGCCACGCTACTGCATGGATTGACAATCTAGTTTACAATCACCATCTATCAAATGTATTGAAATTATTTCCCAAATGATAATTACTAAGGTTATTTCTTATTTAGACGAGAGGAAGGGTTTCACTGAGTGCATTGTCTATTTCGGAACTGGACAAGTATCTCCACGACATGTATCCAGAAAGCATTGTCAAGTGCTCTTTATGTAAGCAGCTCGTTTTTCAGGTAAGCCAAGGTTTAATAACTTAAATGTATTCCTTTGTCCGTGGACGCGAGGACCGCTCTTACTTCCAAGAGCATAACTCCCGACCTGTTATGCATTCAGTATTATTAGGAATGGGGATTGAGTTGTCATGCTGAGACCATTGGTTTCCCAATTCGAGTGAATTTCAAGTAATAGGAACTTGTGGTTTTTCTAAAGGGCTCTATCTGCGACCACTGTGAACTTAAAATTCACCACCATTGTGCCGAGCGTTTAATCAAACATCTAGGAAAATGCTCCCGGTGTAAAACAGAATGGCCAAAGACTTCTGGTAAGCAACAATTTAAAAAAAGCTTGCATATAATAATGTGTTTTTACGCAATTTCCACAATATATGAATTTCAGCTGAACATCCAACACGTACCAGAAACACCAGAAATGATTAGACAGTTCCCCGAATTTCAGAAAGGCTCGATCACGATTCTAATATGCTGAAACAAGTTGTCACATTCCTGTTAAGGTACATTATAGCCTATGTTAAAAATATTTTGTTTGTTCCGAACATGGTGTTGTATATGTGTGCACTGTTAATTACTTATTTCATTTTAATTATGTCAATCTGTTTTTCTGTTTTAGTTTATTCCATTCTCATTTTGATGCCACAAGTTTGATTATGATTCTTTAACGAATAATGCTACAGAAATCTTGAGCTTCACCTATTGAGGCATGTGATGTAGTTGATGACATCTTGTTTGTGGCAAAAGCTTGCTTAAAAGTAAGGTAAGCGTTATTCTTTTGTTTGTAATAGTTAGGCCTATAATTAATTTTTTTTATGTTGAAATAAATATTATAATCAGAAGGTAGATGGATCATAATATTATTCTATAATTACATCAGTTTTTTTCGATACTCGTATCAATTTCTGCTTTATCTTATGTTGTAGCATACTGTTGCTGACGTATTGTTTGCGAAAAGTTGAAGGTACTTGCTTAACGAAATTTTCCGCGTAGTGATAAGGTTACCAAGGGCATTTTTCAATCCACCTTAAATTACTACCTTGGTTAGCAGTTATTGCAAATTTAACTGACTGTTGACATCTACTAATATACTAATATATTTACTAATTTATTCATTTACTACTGGATTGCATGCAGTTAATTACTTGTCATGGGAAATTTTCGTTTTTTTTTCTCAATGACAATCATAAGCATACAATACAAACTATTTTTAATAATCAAAATTTAAACTTAAGTTTACAGCATAATCAAATTCTTCTAAGCTGTATTCTAAATCCTTGAAATTATGGTTTTATAGAATGCATAGAGGGCAAACTACAAGTATGCAAGATCGTGAAGTATGGCAATAGAGCCCATTTTATGTTTAACAATGTGTCCAAGTACATGTGTGCAAGTTACTTTAAAATTTATTTCAAACGTGTTAAAAGGGCAAATTGACCCAGCTGACCTACATACTGTACATGTAAAAATTATCACATATGAGTTATAGTTAGCAGTCTAGTTTAGTATTGCTCCCGTCATATTTTTTTTTACTTTAACCTTAGCTATACAAGAACTCTAGGTTAAAGTTGTATTTTATCAAGTATATGCTAATTTACGAAAAGCAAACAATGTCATGTTATGCAGATTGGCTTAATTAAATTCAGCTACTTTAAAATACATGATACATGTAATAGACGTAGCCCGATTTCTAATGGGTAAGGTAAAAATAGGCTTTCTGGTCCGTATTTTGGCAAGTCAGCCTTCACATTTGTTTCTTGTGTAGGAAACATGTTTTAGGCACTCACAACAGATTTGCAGGGCTGTTCATAAATTAAACGTTTCTTATAACTACGTGTTTATCAACATATCATCTCTCTGCACTGTACAGCAGAGATCACATTGGATCAAGCCACATTCGTCACATTTGCTGCATCGCATGGATCCCAAACTTTCGGTGAAGCAGTTTCGGCGCACGGATTTCTTGCTTCCGTTGCAAGCGTTACACAGCAGGAGTTTGTAGCCTCCACATTTCTGGCATGGAATGAGCGCTCCAGGTCTCTGCACAAAGTGTTAAACATGTTAGAATAGGTAACTGGCAATTGAACATAAACTGGCCATTGCCACATGCTAACTCACCTTGTATGGCCGTAGGATTTTCCTCAACTTTCCTTGTTCGTTTAAATCTTCTATGATGTTTGCATCCTGGAATTTCAAAATGCAATTTTTAGATGTGTTGTAAGCGAACCTGCGCATTGGGCAAATGCTACTCACTCCTAGGTAATGTCCTTCCACGAACACTTGCGGGACTGCGACGTGGTTGGTGGTGAGTCGGTCAACTAGCTCCCTCTGATAGGCTCGGGACTTGAATATGTCCCGCTCTTCAAACGGCACCAAAAATGTGCTGAGAATCGTTTTCACTTTGAGGCACTTCTGGAACGTCTCCCTGACAATCCCGTTGGATGTGGTGTACACTACCACCTTGCTGTTTTCGAGTTGAGAGAAATTCTGCAAAGAACAATATTAGGTTAGTTGAAAGCGCAAATCCGTTGTGCGGATCTGCTGGACCCCAGTTTTCTTTTATTAGGCTGCTACCTAGTTTTTCCTACATTTTCCTCATCGATGACTATTATTGTTCAAAAGATTTCTGCCTATCACTGCGCGATGAGTTTTGTTTTTTAATTTATTCCGGTTTCAACAACTTTAAGAGGTTGGATTTCGCTTAGGGGTGCTGAGCAAATATTCGGCAAAGCGTGAAATGAAATGTAGTCACACGTGTCTAATCTGTACGCTTTCATTTGACTTTTTGTGCGATATTGCATCCTGTTCTTGAAAAAAAGCAATCTAAATTTCAATTTTTGAAGGTTAGGCCAAAATGTTAATATAAATCAGATTTTGGTACTTTTTTCTCTTGCACAGGCAATCTGTAGATTCGTAATGTTATTGCGAATAATGTTATCAACCATTTATTGTTATCGGAATGGCCCATCCCGAACGCTTCTATTCAAATTTACATTGTAAAATGAACGCTTAATGTTATCATTTTCAAATGCTTAGTAGGAGAAAACTCTTCCTTATTGTTACAATATGTTAAACAACCATATTACTCGTGTACAGTGAATTTTTTCCATGTTTTTCATGCATTGGGTTATAAAGATTGTTTTCGAAACAGCCTGGCCCCAACGTGATCACATTAAGTGGTACCCACTGTATATTCATGGGTGTAAAAATACACCAAATGATATCTCAACTGATGTGTGCCTCTTATACATGTACAGTGTACATGTAGATAAATTTTTAGACGCTTTCAAATTGTTTTTTGTCCTTTTTGGTCTACCCTGTATCATAATCCCCATTACTTTGTCCAAGAATTCTTACAAACTCCTGTTTGACGCCATTTTGTTATAGGTTATTTCATTATTCTAGCGGTTGCATAGCAATTTTTTAAATTGCAAATATGCATCCTCATATTGGAGGACAATTTGCATTAAAGTATCCTTGTGATTCTGAAGGAAGTGTTTTGCAATTGGCTCGGCAAATCTAAATCCTGGTCGCCATTGGTACGAAAAAATATTTTTTTTGTGGAATAACCAAGGGCTGGAGGCTGGAAGGACAAAAGTGAAAACAACACGTCACTGAGCTACTAGTAGAACATACTGTATTTCTCCTATTAGTTTTCTCGTTAATCCGATTTCTTGGGTTCCCACCTAAAGTTTCAAGGTTTTTGCGAAGAAATGCCTCGCGAATTAAACGAAATTTCTTTTCTTAATTTACATATAGATGTCGCAGTCCAGGATGAGTTTATTTTTCTAAAGAAATCAGAAAATGGAGATGGTGCGAAAAAATGCAAAATTATTATCAAGATTTAAAAATTTAGTCAAAAAATATTCCTTCATCCTTGAAATTGACTTAGCAATTACTCTGACCTTCCGGATTGGGCAGAGAGAGGGATTTGGGATGTTGCATAATCTGGACGACTGGCTGCAGGACTCTTATCAGGTTAATTAAGTATGCAAATTAGCTATGCAAATGAACTATTCGGTGAACTGACAACTTTGAATTCCTACAGGTTGTTTTTTTCCTTGTACAACAAATCATTATCAGCAGCGGTGATGCAGGGATATGATGGCTGGTGAATAGGAAGAGCTGAAATACTTGTATAACGTGCAGGAAAAGGGTAAGTTTTTAAAATGATTTGACAATTATACGTTGTAAATTTATCATCAGGAACGTGTATTAAGGTCGTGGGAGTACCTGTTGAGAAAACAATAACGAAATAAGGTGAGGCGCTGAGCCGTTATATGAAAACCACATATTTTTTGCACCCGTTAACTCGATTAATTTGCCATTTCTACTCAGTTTAACCTTAGCTGTAAAAACATGGTATCCCTAATTGGAGCGCCATTTGCAAAAAAGGTGTGCCATTATCAACGGTAAAGGTGAACTAACACTGTGTTCTGCAACGCTGGTTTGCAATGACTTTTATTTTGTACATTTTTTCCATAGTCATTTCATTTTGCATCCCTTTATATTTTTGCCCTTCTGGGTTATTATTATTTTGCTCGTGATTCGTGACACGTATCAGGTTGCCATTAAAATCCACTCTCTAATATGGAGCTTCCTTGAGACTTTTTTCTTATGTTAGTTTTTTTTTTGAGAAAAAGGTCAGAGCTTCAAATTTTGATAGGTACTGATAAATACTGGCATTAGGAAGACAGATGAATATCCGAAGCCGGATCTGGGCTTTCTACTGGTTAGGAGCGAGTCCTCCCTAATAAAACTTATAGTTTAGAAGTTTAAATTATAATAAATTTTACGAGCGTCACTGTGTTCACCTTTCGACACGACCCTAACTTGCTGAAATTATGTTGTATGCAACTGGTAGTGGCTTCCTCAAACTGGATTGATATGGGGGGATTGGTGGGATATTTCACCAGTTTTGAAAATAAATAGGCGAAAACTACCTATTTTCAACAGTTTAAGACATCCCTTTATTCCTTGCAGATTTATCCTGCTATTTGCTGATTTGCTATTGGTGAATGAGTCTATAAAATTAATTAAACTTGAGGTTAATAGGATGGGATGGTATGGGATACTTTTGAGTTTGCACTTCTGAACCCAATTTGTAAAAATCAGTAATCTGAGGAATAGCTGTTAGAAGTTGAGGTTTACATGTCAGGGTGCATGGAGTGACACTTGGTTTGGAAACTTCAACTTCAATTCCTCACTGCTATCCCTCAGATTCATCAACTCTTCGTGCTCCTTATTTTTTATGAAATGGGGCCCAGAGTATTTTCATATGAAATGTGGCTTGTTTTCAAATCTTCGTTACCAAAGTACAGTTCATGTATGCACATGCATAATATCTTATGTTTTCTCATGAATTTTTTAAGAAAAAAAAAACTAACATTGAACATGGTAGTTGTTTACCTTATTCCATGTTGCGCTAGTAATTTTCGGAGAATAAATTTCAGTCTTCATATGGAACTGCAGGCTATTGTTTTAATTTGTATAATGCACGCTCGCAAAAGTTTACCTCAGGCAAACATTTTTTTTGGGAATTATATGGGAATTATAATGCGCATCATTGGCAACTTCAGCACTTAAATATTTATGCATTTATTACATTTAAAGAGATTATGCACTCGGTCTAAGATAATGGAATCAGGGTTTTGAGTAGATCATTCAAAAGCAAACCAAACTAATAATTTAAATTGTTTGCTGGACTAGATACAGTGTCAGCAAATATACATTCAACCAAATGGGAATGCCCTAATAGCCAGTGTCAGTGAACTTGTTTAAAATCGAATGTCTGAATTATTCAATCATTTACAAAATCAAATAAACAAAATTCGTGCTTTTCCTGCTTGTTAGCTGTCCAATCAATTAGTCAAACTGCGGGTCGATTTAAATTTGGTTTTAAATTATCGTTGACTTTTACTCCCTTCGTGAAGAATAAGGGCATATTGAGAATTGAATGCATTTCACAATAAGTCAATGACTGATACTTAGTAAAGTCCACATGCTCGTCTTTGTAATACGTTGAAAATTTTTGGGCTTCAATTTGAATTTATTTCTCAGTTTCTAATAATACAAAATAAGCCAAATTCTGAATAATGTTAATGGTTTATATTATTTAATAAAATATTGTGAGACGTGTTACAAATCATGAGAATTTTTCATTGATAGTCGTGCATTTCTTGACAAAAAGTATTGGAAAAATAAATGGTTGATCAGTCGTTTTTTTCATATCACAAATATTTTTACAAACTATCGGCTATACCAGATTGGACAGTAATACTTTTTACTACCATCATGAGATAAAGTAATTTTACATGCAGTCTTTAACTTACATTAAACTTTGATATAGTTTATGACTAGCTTATTCAGTGGTTTTTGTTTTCATTAAATGAGAACACTCGAATTTTCATAGTGGTATTAAAACATATTTATCACACCTAATACAAGGGTCATAAAAGTGCAGAAAATCAAAGAAATTGTTTGCCATTTCTTGTTAATGTAGTGTAATTCGGGCCCCAATATGCAGGTCATTGGTGACCTAATATTCCTCCTAAGTGCATTATACACAATGTACGTAAGTTGGCTTATAGCTTAAGGTATTTCTAGATTGATCAATTGTCATTTGCATTTAGAATGCAATTTGTTTTCACCAGCAATATGACTAATGCATTTGTTATAAATCGGATAAAATTAATAGCAAATGAACAGCAGTGCAATGACCCTGCATTTTATCTAAACTATTCAATGGTTATAAATTTAAAAAATAATGAAAAAAACAAAAAATATATACATACACAGGTAACATGATCCTGTCTTTTCTTATCGGTTACTGACTTTTGTAAGAAATATATTTAAATTGTCTGGCTGAAGGCTATTTCATACTTCCAGTACATGTACATGTACTTTATTTAATGAATAGCATGTGTGGCTGGTTTTTTTCGTTAAAACGTGAGCTTTGTTGCTTGACCAGTTTTCACACTTTTACTAATTACTCAATCTGGGCCATTTAATTTCGACCACACCTAACTCGGTTGTCGGTCCGCTATCAATATGCATTTCTCTATGGGGTTTCACGTTCAGACAATTCATGCGAAAAGATGTAAACACTTAAATTGATAATTCCGATGAATGGACGACTGAGTATGCTAGAACTTGCTCGATGCAATGCACTTGAGCAGGTAATGGAAATTAGTTAACTTATCAGCGCGAATAATTAACATTGACCTGAGAATCTCTAGTTTTAATTAATCCAGGAAGAAACATGTGGTTCAACACCTTGGCCATTTGACTTTTTTTTAAATTTCTGCCTTGGATTGCATCTTGCATAACCAACCCAAAATCTAATATCATTTCACAAGCTTGAATGCGTTTTCGCTATTTTAAAATGTTCTAGTCGAAGCAATCTAGTAAATGTTATTTTATTAAATGCTACATGTACATTGTCTACTTAATGAATCGTTCTACTTTGTAAAGGTCCTTCAAGCTATGCTTGGACATCATAACCAAACATTTATATATGCAAACTTTTAAAACCAACTTAAACTACAAAACGGCTTTATTTTGAAGGGTATCACTATGTCTATGCAAGCTGTACATCCTGCATCCTGTAACTCATCTGAAACGATGCTCCCTTACACCAGGTCACTAGATTTGAACTTACTTCACTTGCCTCAGTCTGTCACCTGGCGGTGACTTTAATTTCTTGGTTTGACTTGCCTTGAAATAAACAACTCTTTGTGATCCTCAAATCAAGTACAGTATATCTGTCACCAACTCAAGTATTGGCGTGTCAAGCAGGTTTACATGCATGACTTCCTTATCTACATGTAGACGTTGTGTGTCACTTTTCATTTAGGCTAAACTATAGGACCTTCGGTTTTAGCTATTATCAAAATCTAACCCAGTTTTTTCTTCTGCACAAATGTACATGTAAGTAGCTTTACTCCTCCATGGAAACGTAGTGAAAGTCAACAATTTAAGGCAAATTCTAGACATTAATCGCTGGCAGCTCTGAATATTAGACAAGAGTTAATTTCTTCTGGTGTAGGCGGAAGAAACCACCTTTTAAACTTCATGAATATCGATCAGTATTGACTCTTTTTTTGGATTTGATTGTAAGGCAAGTGCAGATTAGGCGCATTTTATGACCAAAATTAAGGTGGTAAATGACCGCCATTGTCAAGGTTTTATGGGCTTTTTGACAGTTTATCAAAGTTTTAAATTCCTGTTAAAAGCCCAATCCATTTCTCGACAGGTGTCTTGAGGTGTGCCAACCTTAGTGCATAAATGCACCAATTTTTTCCCCTTGGTTACATGTATTTGGCCTGGAATTTTGACATAGTTATTTTTAACTGCCGGTTGATGACATTGTAAACACAGTTACCACCACAATGGCAAATCCCGCGAATTTTATGTATTTTTGGAGGTGAAGTTCATGCAAATGATTTTCTTTTTATCACGTGTCCCACCGAGCTGCTAAGCCCAATCGAGATCTCCTCATTTGCATAAAGCGCTGGTTTTTTCCCGCTTTTTCATTGCTGTCGTCATTTGTTATGCCAGGCAAGAAGACGGCAGATCTTTGGTCATCATACCCTGCAAGATATGTTTTACTGGAGCATGGCCTTCGGAGGTCACACCTGCACGTGATTGAGGGTCAATCCGTGTTGTGGTTACCTTAACCTTGCTAGGAACCCCTGAAGACAGTCTTCAAACAGGTATGTTGCGCAATTCTTGAGCAGTTTTTATGCTGTCAGCTGTCTTATCACAGCTAGTGATTTGCTCCGAGTTGCACCATTAGCTAATTCCCCTTAATTTTCTTCCATCGCCTTCCTCAAAGCCCTGAAAGTTACCTCGCTGATCGTGCATAGCATCGAAATAATGACCATCGAATTGAACTAACCTTGAATCTATAATCGTGAAATTCACCAACATGAAGTTGGGGCAATTCATTCACACGTGTTGTACAATTGTACATGTGTCGACGATTGATCAAATTTTGCAATGATCAAGAGATAAGGCATTTTCAAGCATCGTTGGCATGATAGCTGTCATAAGAGTAAGAAATTACTTGAGGCACTCTGGTTCTGTAAGATTATCCTACCTTGAGGACAATCAGTGTAGATTCATGTACATGTACGTGGATACTGTACAATATTAGTTTCAAATTCTGCGTCCAAAAATTGGACCTAGGCTGGATATACTATATTGGTGCTCCAACCATTGTACATGTACAATGTCTGCTTTAGACCATCGAAGTGTGGACGGGTGTTAGGATTTCTCCCAGGTGTTCCCAGTACGAGACTGGTACCGTCCCCTGTTTGGGTCGTGACCTCTGGAGAGGCCAAGTTCTAAGTTAAGGACTTAAACTAATGGTAA
>JAQFYZ010001427.1:0-23545 GCA_034695085.1 Cylindroiulus punctatus | reverse complement strand
ATTTATTTTGCAGAATCGACATGAAGTTTCATGAGCTTCACTTGGTTAAACATGGTGATAAGCTTCATATTCACACTTATGGATAAAATGCAACATGCTTCTGATGCCGTGTTATTTGAAATGTACACATTTAATGGATTTTGTCATTTGTTCTCAACGAGCAACACCCACTCCCAGTGATACAAGACCTGGCAATCATTTTCACGTCATAGTTACACAAATTCAATACAACAATATTTATTTATTATCTAGTTATGATTTTGTTATTTTTTATTTTTGTAATCATTATTCATTATTTTTATTATACGTGCATTTCAAGTATTTAAATAAATGAATGTTCGACGAAATTGTACTGATTGCGTGGTCAATCATTACTACGAGTATTATGCAGTTTTGCAATAAACTTTACGCAGTGTATTCAAGTGTGTACACGCTTTAAGTAAAGATTGTCTTCATTATTTGTATTAAATTACAGTTTAATAAATACTTGACAAATTGAGACAACTTCAAGGGATTCATGTACTTCTCATGTCATATACTGTGAAATGAATACAAATAACCATAAGATGAATAATTCCATTGTTAAAAATACCAGCATTTACAAGTGCATGTATGTTTGAAACCATTATTCAATTCATATTATTATCGTTTACTACGCCTAAGGCTGACAGATTAGTCTGCTAAGACTATTGGTGAATAAATT
The DNA here is from genome assembly GCA_034695085.1 of Cylindroiulus punctatus. Taxonomy (NCBI): domain Eukaryota; kingdom Metazoa; phylum Arthropoda; class Diplopoda; order Julida; family Julidae; genus Cylindroiulus; species Cylindroiulus punctatus. The sequence goes on along the minus strand of JAQFYZ010001427.1, from coordinate 22,842 downwards.
GTCCTGTTTGATAAACTTGATAAAAATGCATCATATAAGTTCCGAACGTTCACTTTTATTTTTAGAGCGCAAAATGATTTTTGATAGCCATCCATTCACGGTATAGGTGGGATATGAGGTGGAGTATATAATTTGGGGTCATGACCTGATGGTTAACTTTTCACACAACACGTGTTTAAGAACAAAGGTTAAAAGCTTTACGCATTACCCCCATTATGCTGATAGACCTCGAGCATTAGCAGTTGTAAGTAATGTGAGCGTGGCATGTTACTAACGATAAGGGAATATTATTGGGAAAACTTGCTTTTAAAAGATTAAATAAACGACTAGGAAACCACGATTCTAATCAAATATTTTGGCACGATTTCGTAGTCACAATTTTAATAATCGACTGACCTTAATTGAGCTTTTTAATAATTTACTTGAACTTTTAATGTGGCATGCTAATTTTTATGTACTTACCTTATACGAACATGATTTATATTTCGAAGAAATGCTAGATTTCTACTATTCTCCTAGTATGGAAAGCTTGGAATTGTCGAAGAAATTGATAAGATATGGAATAGTCAGGGAAAAATTCCATCTGCTGTACAGTTCAACTTATATTGCATTCCTTACGTTAGCATATGTCATATTTTTTGTATTTTCAATAGTCAGTGGGTCAGAGAAATTTGTTCTGGAAATGTCAGGGAAGTGGTAAGTGGTCTAGAAATAATGACAAATACTGGCATGAGAAGAAGGGGGTCTGAAAATCGAAAAGTGATGCCATTTGAACTTTACCAAATATGTTAATATTATTCTAGAGATTTGGAATCATTCATGAATCTATAAATTAAGAAAATAGTTCGGAGTAAGAATGTTATTTTATAACTTACAGCGACTGTATCCTGGACCCGTTCTGTTGCTTTTATCACTGCCCGACCTTAAGAAGTTTACGTTGCCCAATTTTTCCTAAAAAAATGACTAATGGCAAGCTAGCACGATACTATTAACTTTGATAAAATGCTGACTGAAAAACAAGCATCAACGATTGTAGATAACACTTGAAAAATTGGCTACCAAAAATGAAATCGTGTTTCACTTCACTGCATTAAAAACATATGAAACTAGATGAAGCAACCGTGAACATTTTCACCTGTCTATTAAAATTATAATAAAGAAAAAATGATGATGCAATAAGATGCTGCGTTGCAAGTTGGATAAATGCTCTATTTGGTTTAAAACGTTAAATAAATATCATGAAATATAGAGCAGATGAAACTTTTTTACTCATCAACTTCTGCTTGCTTATAATAGCAAAATTAGAAATTCAGGAAACGTCTTTTAAAAAGTAAACCACTTTTTATTTATGTCAGGCATGCTTCGGCATCTTCAGTTTTTGTAAAACATACAGTGTCTTGTTAATTATACACAGTGTAACCTTTTATTTTCAAAATCGTCCATCGGTACTCTTTTTGGCGTTATCGGCTACCTTTATTCCAATTTTACATTGATTATGCGCTCCTATTATTTTGATATAAAATAAATTTAGGTCTACATGTACCTCAAAAAGAGGCTCGGTACAATTTTTAAGCTCAAATAAATTTGCCAATAGCTTGAAGGCATGTTATCATTGATTTTAAACACCCACAGACATTCAGCATATGAAGCCGTCATTTCATTTCAAAATGCAGCATAATTAAATTTAATGGGCTATTGAGCATGCCATTTATTCTCAGAGGTTATATGTATTCTCAATAAACCAACAGTGATTGCGCTTTACAAATCAATTCTATAAATTTTGGTTGTTACTTAATATTTTAAAATAATGATTTAATTGTATATGTTCATGAACTGTTCTAAAGTAGACGTTTTCACGCCCAGGTCAAATAACTTTTGAATGCTGAGCGGTATTATTTAAATAATGTAATTTGCCCTATTATAATTTCCAAAGCCCGCATATATCCATTGAACAATACTATTATTTAGCAATTTATTTTAACATCTTTATATCGACATATTTTGCAAAGGACAAAAAATGTTTTGTTCATTATTTATGGCACTTTATCCATAGCAGGCCTACAGTTTCGCACAAATTTTAAAATGCTTATTATGGCAAGATATTTTCATCGCAGACAAAATTTCCCACTTAGTTTTTTATCAAAAATATTGCTGTGTTGTGCTGTGTTCTGTGTACAAATGATGTCTAAGCAATTTTTGCGGAGATTTGTGTGCCTATATTTATGCAGAAATTGTGATCAAATCACCATTAAATTCTGCAAACAGTCACATCAATTATGCATAATAGCAGTAGAAGATATTCTTCTAAATTCGTCCTTTCATCCTTTTAATAATAATAATAAAAGGAGAAGGGAAGAAAAGGAATGAAAGGGTTGATTGGAACACTTACAGTCATCTTTTTGTATGGGACCACACAAACTTGTAATTTTTACCCCTCCCTTCTTCATTAAACATCCTCTTGCCCCCTCCTCCTAAGAACCTTAAACTTGCACGTCCCCTTATTTGCTTTTAAATAGAAAAATTCGAGCGTGCAAATTTTTAATTAATTGTCGTGCCTGTAAAGAATGCAATTATCGAACGCTACCGCTCGTACAATAAATTACACCAAATAATAGCAGTTTTTCAATATTGGCAATAAAAGTTAATTTTAATAATGTCACGCTTACATATTCAGGACGAGTAGGGTCTTCACTTTCTTTTGTCCTATAATTTTTACATTAAAATTATTCTGTTTTGTTTAGACTTTCACGAATTATAGGTGTATAACATCACAATGGGGCCGTTCGATACTTTCGCTGAGTTTTATATGCCATCGAGAAGACGATAATGGTCGCAATTACAGGATGCTTTGAGAGTGCTTTTTAATTATAAGTTGGGACTTTATTTATGGCGGTCGTGCGCCTTGAGGACGTGGCTAAACACTTTAACACTAGTTCAGAAAAGCAGGCTGTGGCTTCCGGCAAGTTTGCAATATTCATGTAGCATCAAAAGAAAGCTAATTGGTAGTGCATGTACATGACTTGTCCAACATTCAAACACAAATACGTAGTTAGGTGATTGCATAAAAGCGTCTGAAAGCGCGCGGGGATGGGATGAGGATGGTCCCACCCATCGCAAATGACGTGTGGCCTTATTTATATCGTGAAAGTTGCAATACTTTCGCCACTGACCCCTTTCGGACAACCATTTGTATTAGAGGGCCCATCTTCTTGATGGACTCGCCTTATACGTTCTTCCATAGACCTACTTTTGAGAGAGCATCCTGACCACCCCAGGACGGATCCCCTTATATAAACATAGAAAACCTTATTTTTCCAACCACTTTCGCTTCTGATTTGCATCGAGAGAGGATTCGGAAATTCAATTTTCCAAAAGAAATCTGCTGTTTTTGGTGAGCTGCCTGCCTTCTAAACATTTAAACATTATCGCAATGGTACTTTTTCCCTATTTATTGTAAGATTTTAACTTTAAAGTTAGTTGAAGTTTAATATTAATCTTCATCACACTTCTTCACATTGTTCGTTAATATTCCAAATTTTTCATTCAGGTTTTCAAAACCATTGGCTTATGCTTTTATTGCGAGCTTAAAAATTTTAAAAATATAGGGGGATCATAAGGCGCTACCCTAATAAAAAATTGAATTGAAAAGACAAAGGGAATTACAAGGAACAATTTTTCATTTTGAAAAAATGGCCATCCTGTGTAAATATTCAATTTTCATGAATTCAAAACATTTTCCAGTGCTTGGTTTACGTGGTGTAAGCTCAACAGCTTCGATTTAGTATTTCTAAAAAAAATTAATTCAACTCAAATACAATATTCAAGTTTGGCAGCTTCACCACAACGAACTAAGTAACTAGTAAGATTTTCACATTTAGCTTTGATGTTGAAATGATAATTTTGACTCCACTGTACACAGGCTCGTTGAAAATTGATACGTTTATAATTATTATTTATCATAAAATTGACAAAACGTTCTTGTTATTGCACAGCGTGGATTGGAACCGAACAAATGTCTTTCAGTGTCTCAGTTGTGTTCCTTGGTAAGACATCGATTTATTTGCTATACACATTGCGACCACATGGGATTACCAGGTGACATGAGGTTACTTGACATATTTTTGCAGCCTGCGTGGCATTGGCCATTGCTCAATACAATCCATATTCGCCACACCCACCTGCCAATGCCAGGGATCCATCTCTACCATCAAGGTCTTCATCAACCTACAACAGGGCCCAAGATTTCAGAGCAGCTGGTAAAACTCCTGGATATCGTTCATCATTCACCCTGCCCCTAACACAGGGACCCAACGGCCAAATCCAGAGAGCCAATTTGAATGGAGGATCTGCTTACAACGGTGGATCCCAAAGAGCACCAGCTTACAATGGCCAGCAAGAACCAGCTTTGGGTTATGGATCTACTGTAAGCCAAGGACCGTTGTCTTACAATGGAGGAGCAGATGCTCAACGTGCTAATTCGTATGGAAATGGATTGCCCTATGGTGACCAACAGGTTGGAGGCTATGGTGACATGGCTCAGCCATCACCCGATGACCCGGATGGTGACAGCATTGTCGGGGTGGCTGGTTCTGATTATCCCACTTACAGTGAAGTTCCAATGACGTCATTTGGATGCTCCCAACAACAGTTTCCAGGCCTTTATGCTGACACTGAAGCTCAATGCCAGGTAATTTAGCATGCTTATGCTATTATCTGCTTTAATACCACAGTGTGTAAGAAAAATGGTCAAAAAAATTGTAATTGTTGTAAAGCAACAAATTTCCCAGGGGAAAAAATGCAGGATGTTCCTGAAGTCCTAAAGTGATGTTACAACAATTAGTTGTAAAAAAACTTATAAGGAGTATTTTTTGCTAAAGAGAGAGAAGTTTTTTTTGTTAAAATGTAGTATAACGCCTACAATTTGTTTCACGTTTTTGGTTTGCATGGAGTGCCAAAAAAAGGCGCTATAATCGCTAGAATTTAATGTTTTTAAAATGTTTTTTTGAAAAGATAGAAGTACTCTGAATAATGAATTTTTGTTGTACGGTTCCAGGTTTTTCATATCTGTCAAGATGGCGGCCATTATGACAGCTTCCTTTGCCCTAACGGCTCCATCTTCAACCAGCAGTACTTTGTGTGTGATTGGTGGTACAACGTAGACTGCCAGAGTGCGCCCAGTTTTTATGGGCTTAATGCAGACCTCTACAAAGATGTGAGTCAATATGGTGCTCCAGGTGCAGCATCTTATGGTGCCGATTTTGCTCCTGGTTCCTTTGGTCAAAGGCCATCGGCAGCCTATGGTCCCATTGGACAGGCTCAGTCTTCGGCATATGGCAATGGCAGGGAACATCATGGGGCATCTCCAGCTTATGGCAATGGTAGGGGACTTCCTGGGGCATCACCAGCTTTCGGTAATGGAAGGGGTTATTCTGGACCATCTCCAGCTTATGGCAATGGGCGGGCACCCACTGGGGTGTCCTCCGCTTATGGCAATGGTAGAGCACCTGCTGGGGTGTCCCCCGCTTATGACAATGGTAATGGCAGGGGAGGTTTTAGGTCCTCTGCAGCTGCATATGACAACGGTATGGTACATACAGGACCGTCTTCAACATATGGTAACGGTAATGGCAGGGTACGCTCTGGACCATCTTCAGCAGCTTATGGTAATGGAAGTGGCAATGGGCGTTTCGGACCAGCTTCTGCTTATGGCAATGGCAATGGTAGGGGCAGTTCTGGAGCATCCCCAGCCTACGGTAATGGCAATGGCAATGGTAGGGGCAGTTCTGGAGCATCCCCAGCTTACGGTAATGGCAATGGCAATGGTAGGGGCAGTTCTGGAGCATCCCCAGCTTACGGTAATGGAAATGGCAATGGTAGGGGCAGTTCTGGAGCATCCCCAGCTTACGGCAATGGCAGTGGTAACGGTAATGGTAATGGCAGGGGAAAGTCGAAAGCGCCATCAGCTTATGGTAATGCAATTTTGGCTTCTGGACCAAGAAAGGCCTCTCAAAATGGCAATAAACAACAACTTCAAAATGATGATTACTCCATTGTCGACATGCCACCTTTAGGATACTAAAATAATCTTAAAACGATTGAAATCATAATTATGTTCATATGCTGCGATGTAATTGTACAGATATTTATAGTATTTCCTTAGTGTGCCATGTATAATACTTATAATAATGTTAACTTATTTATTTCTAATCATATTTTTTCTCATTATTTCTTTAATTCATTTTAATGTATGGAATTGAAGGTTTTTTGAGAAGCTATACACTTATAGCACTTATAGTGCGCTTGTAGTGTGTTTTGATATTATGTGCCTTCAAAAACGAGTTCATTTTCTCTACGTGTGGTATTTTGTACAATAACTTCAACTTGAAATGGTATTATTACCTATTATTTAGCTGACTTAAAATCAGACAATCTGTGTACTTATGTAAAATACAATATTAATAAATATTTATTTTTGAACATAAATTGCTCAGTGTTGATGTTTTACGTTTATGACATTGCCATACTCAATAATATTGACATTTTTTGAACAATTCATCTATTACTAAATTGCTGATCTTGTGAATAGCCTTTAAAACCTTTACATATTTTTTATGAGCAAAAATCTAGGGGTTCTTTCAAAAAGTTTTGCCTCAGAGGCACTGTGCCCCCCACACACACTGTTTCAAAAAGTAATGATCACACCGTTTTTTGTTGATTATGCAAGTAAACTTCTCTACATCTCATTGTATCAATCGAGGTTCGAGGTTGTTTTTATATGCATTTATGTTGTAGTATGAAAAACATAATTTGTTTTCTGGTTAACAGTCTAAGACTGTCACACTTTGCGTTTTCTCAGCATACATTGTAGCTACTCTTCCATCTTAAACTCAAAACATTTGCATTTTACTGGGGGAAATAATTATACAGTAGCTCAACCTATTTGGCGTAATCCTTCTCTCATATAACTACTGTTGAAATTTAAAGATGATAAAAATCTTACATATAATAAGCGAAGGAGAAAAGGTGAATTTAAAAAGTTGATTTGCTTCAGGCCTTCATGTCTACTGTATATCCATCAACAGACGATATCATTTTTTGATTAAATTAACTATGCTTATCTTGAGTTTGATCCATGGAAGACTTATGGTGAAATAGAACTTTGCGAGACACATACAGGAAGTGCATATCATTTTTAATACCGCATAAGGATACATTATCATTTTCCCACACATTCATACTCAAGAAAGATAAATGTTTACCTTAGATGTATCAGAATGTTTCTGTTAAAATCAGATGTGAAACTGTAAAATCAGGGACTTCTGCATGGAAGCTCCCAGGTAGACAACATGGTGCATTTTCAAAGATAATCGATGTTTAAACACGGTGCCTGAAGGAAGGTTTTTGAATATCTGCTACAGATTATGCCCTGCTCCAAATGTACGCAAAAACGGATGTGTTTCGGTCGTTTTTCTCTAACATAAGAATGACCCAGCTGTGCAATTTATCCTATTTTTGGTGTTTTGCTTTCTCGTGAGTGCAGCTTTACCAAACTGACCCGAAATGTAAATTAACTGCCAATAAACCAGACAAACACTGCTAGACTACGAGCTGTTTGGGAAAGCCTACTTCCTCATATTGTCTATGCATAATACACTTATTACTACATTTGTATAAGATGCCCCAAAATCCTTTGCAGTGAACAATTAAAACATCTAACGGTGTTTGTGCATCCTAAGATTTATTACATTTTGTTAATAACATATACATTCATTAAAATATATCACATGATAATAGTAACAATACATATTTTTCAATTTTAATACAAAGTTCAAATCAGCTCCCATGTATTGCTTCCCTAATAAAATTAGATGTTTATATAAAAACGATATTCTCATCACTAAACATGAGATATTCTAATATTCATATGGCGATGGATATATTATACCAATAAATAAATGCATTTAAGCAACGAAAAATTATCAATAAATTATAATATTTTTTTTTTTTTGGTAATAGGTCTAATAGCCTTTGGCTAGTGCAGCTGATCCAGGAATCACTTTAGTTTTGTGAGCCAGAGCAGGTCCATATGCGCTGGGCAAACTTGCAGAATGACCATTAAAGTATTTGCCATTTTCGTATGGTGACAATGGGGCACCCTGAGGTCCATATCCACTGTGGAGAGGATTCGGCCCATATGCGCTGGCCAAGCTTGCAGAATGACCATTGGAATATTTGCCATTTTCGTATGGTGACAATGTGGCACCCTGAGGTCCATATCCACTGTGGAGGGGATTCGGTCCATATGTGCTGGCCAAGCTTGCAGTATAGCCATTGGGATGTTTTCTATTTTCAAATGGTGATAATGGCGCCCCTTGAGGTCCATATCCAAGTGATTCGGGATGAAGGAGGGGATTCGGTCCATATGCCCTAGACAAGCTTGCAGGATAGCCAGTGGGATGATGGCCACTTCCATATGGTGCTAATGAAGCCCTGTGAGATCCATACCCATTTGGAAGAGCTCCTCCTGCATGGTCAAGACCATGAGCATGACCTGCTGGGGCAGCTGGATGATAGGCGCCTCCATAAAATCTAGGATCTTGATACAATTCGCTATTTATGCCATAAAAACTGGAGGCTGTGGCACAGTCGACATTGTACCACCAATCGCAAACGAAATATTGCTGGTTAAAAATGGTGCCGTTTGGACACAGAAAACTATCGTGGCGACCATCATGTTGGCATATATGGAAAACCTGCAAAACGATGGGAAATCAATTTGGGTTGTGAAATCAATTAGATTCAGTAGTTTAGGTGATCAGAATCAAGGGGATGTACTCTTTTCCTGATTTTAAACAAAAAATTGATTTAAAAACTGTTAACAATTACAAAGAACGAATTTTGGTAGTAGATAGAATAACTCCTAAAGTTTTTTATTTGATGCATTTGGTTCACAATGAGTGCCAGCAAGATAATCGAAATAGCATTCACAAAAGAATACCCTCAAAATTTCAGAAAAGAGTACGGACTGCGAACTACAGGTTTTTAAATTAGTTTCTGCATATCTTGACTTACTTGACATTGTGTGTCTTGATCGGCATAGTATCCGGGATGTGGGTGGCTTTGGCAAGCGAATCCAGTAGGGGGTACTTGCGAATAAACTGGATAGTTCAATCCAGCTTCACCACGAATGCAGTCAGCATCAGGATCTTCAGCTGATGCAACGCAGAATTGATAACTATCATGGTATCCAGCTCCATGGATTCCTGTTCCCCTATATCCAGGATCTCCAGGATATAATGCGTCACCTGGAACCCCTCCAGGGTAGCCTGCATTGCCGTGGTAATCCTCAGCGGCCACCAGCAATGAGGTGTAACCTAAGGAAATGCATTTAGAGACTGAATTTGGGGGAATTTATTTGTAACTCCATAACGTGCGAACTGTGGCCAAGTGAACTTACACAATCCTACAAGTGCTAAAAGTTGAAACATTTTGCACGAATATCTGAAAGATATAATTGACATTGATTATGAGTATGCAAAACGTTTGGAAAATAAAGCTTCCTTACACCGAGTGACCCAATGTGAGTCCATGTAGCTTGTCTTAAAGTTTGCCACCTGGTGGTGACACGTTTCAAAACACCCACAATCCTCTGGTTCATTAAGCAGCACAGACCTTGATAATGTGTATTATCTGAGTTTGCTAATACCAGATACAGTATATTTTCTCCATACATTTATGTTTGCAATGACACCTGATTTGAGGGATGTGGATTCTTAAATCAAGTATTGAATGCTCAAGTCAAATGGGTATGCAAAACAGGTTTACATGCATGACTTACTTAGATTAAGCTGTCTTTAAGTATGCATGTTAACATAGGGTTAGTAACTGAATTACATGTAGTAACAACTCGAGTTAGTCAATTCAGTCATGTCAGTTTCTTATGGTTATTTTCATAAAAATGTTCATGTTTTTAACATGCTTATTATATTCAGGTGTCGCTAAGAGATCACTAGTTGAATTTCCAAGAAATACATATAATACTCACAATATTACCGTTCAAATCCTTCTTGTGCAAAAGTTATCCTTAAATCAGTGTAGCTGTTGTTGCTAGCTAACGAAACATGCAACTTGAACTTTCTCAACAAAACCCTTTCCTTTTATACTTTCAAAAATTTTCCCTCAAAAATAATTTATGAGTCTACCATAAGGCGTGATTATAGGTATGCCCTTTAATGAAAACTTATTTCACAATCGGTGAAAATGCTTTTGTTTCATGCGCATTATGGGGATGACTTCAATTAATCTAATGGTCTATTTTTAAGGGTTTTTTGCCAGAAAATCCTCCCATGTGCATGCACTTCAGTAATCATTAAAATTTTATGACCTATTGATCCACCTTGATTATGAAAAAGATGAAAGTAAAAGCTCCACTTGTGTAAAAAACCGCTTGATTTATGTAACTACTAATCGTGTTTCACGCTTTTTGTACATTTACTGGTTAATATTTTTTTCCTGAATGGTTAGAGATCGTAGCAGACCGTGTGTCAATATATTTAAAAAAGTTAGAAACGGCCAACCTCTTAAATAATTTGTTCAACCTCATTTTGACATGGAACTCCCATAGTTAAATCCTTCGTTCACGTTTGATAGAATATAGTAAATGCGGGGCAAAGGTCGTGCATTTCTTTTCAAGGGGATGTCTTATATGTTGTTTGGTATCTAAAATCAATATTAGTTATTTAATATGCTCCAGTATTTCTTAATCATTGGAACTATTGAAATCTCGTTTACGTTTTCACTTATCAGCCCTTGAAACTGTTATCAAAATTGAAAAATCATTGCAGTTTTCATTTTACGGTATATAATTATACATTATGTGTTCATATTGGATCCTGCACTCCCTATCAGACAAACATATAAAATAAAAACTAGTTCTTCTACCATTTTTAAAAATTGTCTTCACATTTTTATAATAAATTAATTTGTGCAATGAGGGTGGGTCTTTATGACTACCTTTGACAATATTTTAAACATTTTCAGGTGAATACACGTTGATATTTTCGTCTGAAGGAACGGTGGTGTATAAATAAGGTGGTGGATCTGTTTGCTATGTCCTTATTATGCAGGCTAGCAATATCAGAACATATTTGATGACCTTTAATTGATGACTCGCAAAGTATGTTCCGATTTCACTGTCTTCAACAGGAAGCGTGTCATTATATAAGCGTTGTATAATTGAAAATACAAGACAGTTATTGTAATTTTGTTAAAACGATGCATTTGAAATGAAGTATTCCTCCAGAATGTTAAACGGGCGTTGCTCAAGCAAGGCTCATAATCAGGTTGGCCTAAATGTGTCTAGTGTGATGATATACTGTATGCGGCATATGCCGGTTATATATTGCAGTTAAAATATGCCGTTTCAGCTATTTATGAATAAATGCAGTAATCTCCCTTTAATTAGGACAAAGATGGTGCTAATGCAGCCATTTCCCACACCGCATAAGGCAGCTTTCCTAAATTAATTGACCTTTCTTAAGTGTTGTATGTGGCAACACTTTCGTTTAGAAGACGATACAAATTTGAATAGCTGGGGCTTCCATATTTTCATTATAGTTAATTTGATACGTCTCATAGCTGGCTATAGCTAGTCTAGTCAGCTGGCTATTGTCATGCTATCTACACAGATCATCAGTGGAGAAATCAATTTGACTTTAAATTACAAAAATGATAAGCAAACGTACTATGCATGTCGTGTTTTCAATGTAAAGGACAATGAAATGCTTTAAAACTTGTTGGTTCTTATAATATCGGACATTTTGTTTTTGACACACTTGTAGTTATGGAAACAAGTAGTGGAAACACAATTGAAAGTATTTTTCTACATGTACAGTATGTTGGAATTTAGCTGATAACAACTTTACTTATAGCAAGTATAAAAAAGAACAATTATTTATTGACAGCTGATATTATGGAAAAATAAATCAAATATAAATTGCGACTGCTACTACAGGTACCATTGTTGCACATTGGACAAGTCGGATTGAAATGTATATTTTGTGATCATTTGGAGCAGGGCATAACTTCAAAAATATCCTAATAATCTTTCATCATATCGATTCGATCATATCGATTGGCAAAGTTTTACGACTATTGCCATGATATTGTTTTTGTCGTGCAGTACAGTATATTAATACGAAGAAGAGTAGACTTTCATTTATAATCACACGAAATTCGTTTTCGTACTTGAAAAACTAATCTCATAATCCTCAATTACTGTTATTAGTTTTAGCAATAATTAGCTTAAGCCTATGGGATCAGTAATGCAGCCCACCAATTTTATTCACAAATTCAGCTATAATTAAGTGTACGAATTTTGGTGAAAGTAAACCAGGACTTCTGGGAAATTATAACCTCATTGAAGAGTCGACCACCCCTCATTTTTTCGGCTATAGAACATGTTCCTATCGCTAGGATTGCTCGAAAATAGTAAAGACCTTTCATTAAGTGCATTACATAAACAAGGTTGAGTGCACAATAACGCATTTTAAAGGTCTGGAACAACCATATGACCATAAAAGAAACAACAAGAGTGTTCCGTGTGATTTTTAACTTGATTTTGCTTGGGTTTAAATTGGCTCCTTGCTGGGTTACGTTCCATTGTCCATTATTGTGCTTAAATCGAGGCTTTGCCAAAATGTATCTTAATGCGATAAACCTAAAGAATAAGGATATCTATGATGATATTTTATTTCTGAAAATGCAAGCTTTGAGCGGTAAAACTGGGTGGATAAAACAAGTTGAACAATAGAAACAATACCAAGCCCATGTGTGTTAGTGTTTTTAAAAATTATATCTTCCATAATTGAAAGTGGAAGTTTTAAATTTTACACTAGGACAACCAGCCGCCAACAAACTAGATTACTGGAATATAGTCATTTGACAGTTTTGATTCTTTTTGAGCAATTTATTTTGTTGCTTTTGTTGTCAATATTGATAAATTTTTAGCAACTCTCTAATTAATTTTATTTATCAATGTAAACATAATGGGGTTCTTCAACCATCTTTTTTCCAAAAATTTGAAACAATTTTAAGTCTAACTCAACGGAGGATTACTATTTTGAAGATCGTAGTAAACGTTTCACGGGGTCCAAAATATTCCTCTTTACGAAAGAAACCTCATCGCTTTAATAAACAAACACCTAGAGTCGCATTAAAAATATTCAGTTTATATTCATGACCCAATTGAGATGACAATGATACTCAAAATCAATTTTGTAGAACAATAGAGATACGATCTGATACATTTTCAATGGACGTGCCTTGCATTTACAATCGTAGAACATCCTCTTGAAAAAGGTCACATATTCATTGATTTATGCTAAGTAGATAAAATATTTCAATAAATAATATATACGTTGTTTAGGACCTAATTCGAAACAATGGGTTCAGAAATGTTTGGCTAAGCGTGAACTTGATACTTCCAAAAAGTGTCTAGCTTGCGATTGAAAAGTGCAATCTAATAGGTGACGTGAAAAACGATTATATTGTTGTTGTATATTGTTGAGAAAGGAAGTGGTATGGTAAAAAATGCATAATAATGATTTTTTTGCATACAGAAAAGATACCGCAAAAAACGAATGCTGTAGCTTACTGTATTTGCATGTATGTGTAACTTTTTTAGAAAATAGAACATCATGTTGACATTTTGTTTGTAGAGCATGTATATTCCATGAGGATTTTCATAAAAACAAATATATAAACTATTTTATAAAACCAGGGGCTAGAATGACATTTTCATTCCTCTCTTTTTCCCTTTCTCTTCGTTTGCCATATGGCAATATGCAACATAAACATAAGTGTTTTCATCGTAGCATAATTAGTTATTTAATGGGATAAATTAAACATTAATTGCTTTAATTATTTGTCGGGATGACGTAAGTGGCCTGCTTATTGTTAACTCGGTAATTGACTATCCATTTCTTGATGCTGAATAATATATGGCACGGGATATTTTTGCTGAAAATATTTCTATGTCATGCTGTCAACGCAAATATATCTTCAGTAAGGTGATTTACTATGCATGTTTAATAACAATGAGTTCTTGTAATACATAGTGTATAATTTGATGAATAATCGTTACAATAACTTTGCTGTATATTATAAAGTATAAGCTACAGATTAGTTAGAATAGGGATATGCAATACGAAATAGTAATTGGAAAATAGGTAAACTATTTCTGATGAAAATTTTCAGTTCCATTTGCTGAGCTAGGTTTTAGACAGAAGGGAATATACAGTAGTTGCTTGACAATCCAGCAAGACTCGGCTTTTAGTTTTAGCAGATTTTTTCAAATGTTCTGTTAAAAAGTAATTTTGAATTTGTTGGCAAATTATGCTCTTGGAAGGATGCTTTGGATATACTAGTACGGTTAAGGTTAGGTTTTCGCAGTTGTTCTTGAAGTTACAACCTGTCCTATTAACAAGATTTCACTACCATTGTTTGTCAATAAAAAAAGCTGATTGCAGAGCATCAGTAATTCGCTTTCAAGTTTCACTCTTAGGGTGTACTCTGAATATGTCATCGTTAACCCAAACAAATATGACATTCAGAGAGAATTTCATATTGTTTGTTCTTGATTAGATCCTTGAGTAGTTAAGGTAGCTAAAGGTTAATATGGTCATTTGAATTCGCAATGAAAACGAAAAATGGACCATCGCTGTCCAGTGTCCATTGTGTTGGTTCGCATTATTCTTGAGCCCTCGTCACACTCTGACCCACATCTCTTCAATTATTGTTTTTTATTTCATTCAATAAATTGACCAAGCATTTACCAGTCCAGGGTTTACTTTCACATTCAAGCAATAAAGTTCACTGAAGAATAACGAGTGGAATAATTCGTATTAGCACTTATGGCTCCTCCTTCAAAAGTGTAATTTGAAGTTTGCTATATAACGGACACTGGTGACACCAAGAGCATTAACTCCTCTTGAGACTTCGAACAGTCACCAGTGCTGTCTTTGGATCTAATAAGAAGTGTGATTGCTCGTGAAAAACGTCTTGGCCGCTGGATTGTTACAGAAAGTATCATAGAAAATCATAATCATTTAATTTCATGTGGCGAATTTATACATTCGTGGATTAGTTTTCAACGGTGATTCATTTAATTTTAGGTTTGAAATGGCTCTGTCAGGAACATGTTGGATTTGGATGCTATTGATTGGTAAGTAACACTTAGTGATCCCACTTAACTTGCATCATTCTTTATTTCCTACATTTATTTCAAAAAAATTATTTTTTGTTTAAAAAATAATCATAAAGTGGCATTCTAAATGCAAGGTAAACGATAACACTATATAAGTTACATTTTATTTAATTTCTTTCACATTATGTGAGTGATATTTTATGAGCATTTTAGCATGCACCGCTTTTGTCGTGCTCTCTGAACTGCTGGTCTCGTATTATTTAGCCAGGTTGATGCAAAGTTATAAGAAAACATTGCATACATGTACATGTATACCCTTTGCATAAGGAACATGGAATAAATGTATATGACGTTATGAACAATTTTTGAAATTCATAATAAAATATATTACAATGTTTTGTTATAATGGACTCTGCTTATATAACGTTCATAATAAGGGCTATACAGATTTTTTTTCAAATTATTGAATGTTTGAATTCATATTCTATTTAATTGTTGGAATATCTTCAAAAAGTTTGTCTTTATTGCACGAGTTCAGACATTCAAGGATAACTGGAATATGAATTCGTGATAATGCTGACCTAACATCAGATTCTTACACCAGATACTATTTGTTTCTGAGAATGGTTTGCGAATGTGAGGTCAAGCTAAGAATAAGATCATTGTATTGTTATTGCGAGGGAACGTCCGATTTTTATTTAGTTCATCTTTCCAAAGATTCATCAACTTCAAAAATTATGCATCGTGATATGTCAAATCCCAGATAGTCAACTTTGCATAATACGCTATGTAGTATTAAAATTTGGCTAATTTTGCCATTATTGGAAAGAGAAAACTTACCGAATGTGACTTCTCAAATAGAAATGTTTTAACTGAAACTTATGGCAAATTAATTTGACTTCGTTGATCCATGCACTGCATCAGATTTCATAAGTCGAGGTTGTATAAGACTCAAGACCAGTCTTGATTATAATTTATTTGGTAAGTAAAATGATCGAATTCATAGCAATATTTCATTTACAGTTGGTTCATCTGTTTGTGAAAAATCACGACCCAGCCGACAAAGTTACGACATCAACAATTTGCCACCAGTGTATTATCCTGGCAGTTCTACAGGAGGGTCAAGCAAAGGCATCTATGAAGAATGTTCAGCTTCCTACGATGACCCCGATGGTGATTGCATTTTGGGCACCGCTGGACGAGACTATCCTGTCCATTCTTCAATTTATGCTACTGGATTTTCCTGCAGGGATTTTCCATCTCCTGGATACTATGCTGATGTCACAACAGGGTGTCAGGTAGAGCAAATACTTCATTTAATATGGCCAAATTAAAAATGATCCATACCCAAATTTTGGTAAAAAAGTTTTTCTTTGGATAACGACAAACCTTGGCATACTCTGCAAAATTCCCTGAAAAGCATGGAATCTGATCGAGGTTCTTGTTTGCAGTTTGATGCATGCAACATTATATATGCATGTTTGTATAATATTTTGCAGTTGCTGCTACTATATTTGGGAAAAGTGACTTTCTGTTAAGCGATTTTGGGTAGATTATGAAATACAATTTTGGAAAGCACTGCGGCTATACTGCGGTATATTTCCCGTTACTAGCCTGCTCTAGTCATAGGCGCTATGCGATAGAGTGCTTCTCCTAACGGCTTGTAGGCCAACGGTGGTTGCCTGTTAATTTTTTAAAATTTTCATTTGGAATATTGATGAAATTACATTAAATGAACGAAAAACAAACCAGTGACTCTTCCACTAGTGAAAGTTGCTCTATCACTCATACTAATCATAAAGCCATTTGTCACGCATTATACAGTAAACAACAGGAAGATGATAGCTTGCGTGATGACTTAACAATACGATTTAGGAAATCCTGGAAAATTACGGATATTTACATGGGGCATTAGAAAAACGCCCTGCTTAAGGGGCCGTTAAACTGCATACTTAAATGACGGTTATGAATTTGCATATGTATGACTTCCGGGAATATGCAAATCATCCATCATATGTTGCATACAATGAGCAGTAACTCAATCTCGAAAATGGAAAGGCTTCAAGTAAAAGGAAAATGCATTAAGATGAAAATTGGACCTCAACGATATGCTCGATAGCGTAGCCATTAACAAGATGGTTTAAACGTGACTACTTAAACAATTAACACGAACAACTCGCTCCTACTAAATATGCATGACTAGCTTAGATTAACCCATTACATTGTTTGGTGCTTTTCAGAATTCACACACAACTTGAATATTTTTCCTAAAGCACACAAATTATGCTCTAAAGTTTAAATAAAATAGGAAAATGACAGGAAAGCATTAGTGTGTTAATCGATAACATCACAGCACTATGTTCAAAGCAGAAAAAACTTACAGGAAACTACATCTATACAGGGTGATCATAAGGTGATACCCTCATAACAATAGTTACAAGGAATGATTTAGGAAAACAGCTAGTGTAAGAACTGTAAAAGTTGTGTTTCTTTTTCCGAAATTATGTCCTTGTTACATTGAGGGTAGGACTTTATGATCATAGAATATATCCTTGCTCATACATCAGACATTCACATTTCCGCATAGGTTTTCCACATCTGTTCAGCTGATGGACGTAAACACAGCACTCTGTGTCCCAATGGAACCATCTTCAATCAAGAGGTCTTGGTCTGTGATTGGTGGTACAACGTGGACTGCTCATCCAGCAACTACTTTTTTGGAGTGAACGACTATGTACATGAGGTGTCCAAAGAAGCAACCAGAAGCTACCAGAACTATCCACCCAGGCCACACGACTATGACAGTAACTACAGACAAGAGACCTACAGGAATACTCCAGCCTATAATCCACCAAAGACCCCTGATTTCAGTCATCAACACTTTGACGATCAGTACGCCTATGGCCAAGGTCCATCAATAAACCCTGAGTACACACCTGCCCATAATCCATCAAGGAATCCTGAGTACACACCTGGATATGGTCCATCAAGAACCCCTGATTTTACAACTGGCCATGGCCCATCGAGTACACCTGATTATAGCCATCAGAATTACGACAATCTCAACCACCACCACCAAAACAACAACAACAACAACAACAATAATAATAATTACAATTACGCTTCCATCCAAAGTCCTGCTAGGACCCTTGACTACGTCACTGTCAACAGTCCGTCAGGAGTCTCTGATTATGACCATCAGTCACCCAACAATCAACAACTCGCCAATGCAGTGACTAGACCGGAAGTCTATGATGCTCCACGCGATTATAACACTAAAGCTAAAACGGTACCCAAGTACATAATTAAAAACGTAGGAGTTGAACAAGATATCCCACAATATGCAAACACACCAGTTTTTAAGGAGCCATATTATGAAACGTCTGATGACCAACAATACGATTTTGATAGTTATGCGTCGACCATAAAACCACTTTACAAGAAGAAAACTACCAGAAGCAGCACTTCCAGAAGCAACGATAAGTCAAAGGCAAGTAAGTCGAGTAAGGGCAAAAATTAGAAACTTTGCGCATGTTGTAACTGTGCCATTCATATGATTATAGGCACAAACTTTTGAAAATATTATTTGTTTGTCGTTGACATTATGTCCGCTAATGAATACACATATGTATTCATTCACTTAGTAAGTCCACAGCTAGAGTAGCACTTCAGTGTGAAAGGAAACCTCATATGACTCGGACAACTGAGAACACCAAATACAATATTCATATTCCCACTGTCAACATGTTTTCGGTAGTATCAAAAATTAGGATAAATTGTCACCATACCATATAAGTAAGTGGTATGATTTTTTTGCCAGAATAATAGCATGCAGTCAGATATTTTATTATTCATATACACCCATACACCCATTCATGCTTTTGTTTTGTGTTTTTTAAGTTATTATAAAATTGTTTTAATACTTATGCAATTTGGTGATTTATCAATATTCTATGATCTCTTTGTAAAAGTTTAGAAATTGAATTTAAAACCAGTATCGTCTGGTTGGTTTATTTTGTAAAATATTGTATTACTCATTTGTAAATAACTTCTTTTGACTTGTATTGATTTCATTTTGTAATTTTGTATTCTCTGGAATCTTGTCTACGCGCTATTATGTTCAAAATAAAGATTTTATAATATATTTATTTTCATCGATTTTTTAATCCGCTTACTACCGGTGTGGCAATGAAGGGAATTGAAAGATTGTGAAATCTGGCATTTCCTGTAATTTTGAAATTCGTTGCAGGTTTGTACACACTGGGTGATAATAAAATCCTGCAAATAAAAAATCCACAAAACGACTTTTTTAAAATCTATTAGTTTTATTTGTGTTTTAGTGTACAAATCACCATAAAATAATGGTATGATACACACTTCATTTAATTTTACTCACGAGATACATTGCATCACCAACAGATTTTTGTAAGCAGATCACCTGTCATATCCGTTTTGTGGGTAGGAAACGTGGTCCTATGCTTGAGCCATTGTTACATATTCAGTTTGAGCATGGACTTTTTGGTAATAGACTGGAAGCGACTATACTGCAGTGGGATCAACTGGAACAGCTTGAACATTCTTAGCCACTTCACCATCTATGGTAATGCACACTGGTGACTTAATCTCAAGTGAAACTGTAACATCCTCTTCTACTTCACCTTCTAACGGGACATTAGGACATTTTGGTGGCTTGAAAGAATCCACGTTGACCTCGTACAGGCTTACGGCGGTTTGGCAGTCAAAGTTTTTGTAGAAGACACAAGTACGAAGACCTTGATGAAAAATGGTACCGTTGTTGCATATGCTGGTCCAGTGTTGACCATCAGCGCAGATGTGAAAAATCTAATGAAGCACATAATAATTTATTGGAAGCAGAAATACAAAGTCCAACACTCATCATAAAGTTAGTTTAAAAAAAAATTCAACTTATATGTTGGGCAGAAGTATAAGTGCAGACTGTGTAGTTCCCCCCTAAGGTATGAAATGTCTGCTTACTTGGCAACCATATACTGGATCGGCGTAGAATCCTGGATACTTCTGTTCGGAACATTTAAATTCGAAAGCAAGTTGGGTTGTTTCATAAGGGAAAACTGGATAATCGATTCCGGCGGTTCCTTCGATTCCATCACAATCTGAATCATATTCTCCTCCAGGTACACATGGTTCCGGTTCCCCTTGTTCACCACAACCTTTGGGTGCTGCCAGCAACTGATTTGGTGCTTGGAATTGAGTAGGGTTTTTCAAGTTCCCTATTGTCCCTGCGTGGCTAAAGGTCATTGTGGCAATTGCCAATATTCCTGTTTAGTTTTAAGAAAAAAGTCGGGGAAAAAAAGGAAAATCAGTCATTAAATGCTTACAGATCATGGAGCTAAATTAAACATTAGATAATACACAACATACCGAATGCAAGTAGCGATTTCATTATTCTGTAAACAAAATTAATTGTTTTTTGAAGATTAGTTTTAGATAGCTTTGGCCCCGCTATTCTGATTGGTGTAATATTTGATTAAGTTGTATCATGCAGACATTGTCACATTGTATTACGTTTCTAAGATCTGATACTTACTGTGGTTCTGCGTCGATTCTGGTATGTGTTTCTGCTGATGCTTCCTATCTGTTTCTGATGTCCGAGCATGGGCAAAATGATGCCTTAAATAGTGAAAGTGGATGGCCTAAGGACTAAAGGGGTGGTAGTTATGGCAAGGTCTTTGGTGGGCACCTTAAATGGCCTTCTATTTTCAATTGGGCACTGAAAAATGAGATAAAAGTGCCTACCTAAATGGAGACTAAAATAGAAACCTTTATGTACTTGATTTTCTACTGATTGGGAATATTTTTGTTGTTTGCTAACTTTAGATGAAAATATTACCAGTATTGAATATTTATGAAGGGGAAAACTAAAGATACTTGTATGTTATTGAATAAATAAATGTTGTCACTATAGGTAAGCATCAGATTAAAATATAAAACAAATATTTTGCCTTCTTGTGAATGGAAAAGGAAAATTGGATCATTTGCTTCAAATGAAAAAAATATATATATTCTAGCCTAAGATGTACATGTACATACTGCACATTGCAGATTAAAATGAAATGATTATAGTACAAAATGTATGTCGATTATGAGCATGTAAACCCATGCTCATAATCGACATAATTGTTGTATGAATGAGCATATGAAATGGCGATTGAGTTTCAAAATAATGATGTTATGCTGTCATGCAATTAAATTAAACAATTAAACAATCTCTGTCAGATGCTTTGCTAAATTTACAGTCTTGGAGGGCTGTGAAAATTAAGGAAAAAATGTCTTATTGGCTGGGTACTTGTTGACCCAGATCGACCCAGATCATGTTGAATCAGGGAGACGATGTCAGGACAGGACAAACTACTACGTTTGTCTAAAATTAGTTTTTTACAAGTGCCCTTTCTTCAGGAACTACCTGTTTGAAACTGTTTTCAACGAACGTCTGAAAGCCTGCAATGCGATGTGGTCAGATAAATATGCATTTTAGGAAAACCCTATCTCATTTTTACTTTCAATTAGTCTAACGGTAACAAAATGTGAATTCCAATCCCATTTCCAATGGATGTTTAAAAGAATGTACCCAAAATTAGCGTGAAATTATGTACAATTTGGGCGAGACGATTAAAGTAATTGTCCTAATGGTCAGGAAAACTGGTCAGGAAACCAAAATTTGAATGCTTGTACTTGTAATTTGAGGAAGGCAGGATCGTTGAAAATGCCAATGACAATGGAGAAAATTTCTAGTTCATTAATTTGATCGTTTTTCGCATTCAAATGGGCAGCTTGCGCAGGGTGCTTGAGAACTCAATTTAGAGTAAAGTTTGATATCATTAGAAATTTAACCTAACTTGGAATTACGTAGAAAATTTAAGTATTAATTTGATTGTAATAGCTACAGTGCAAATGTATGACATTCAGGAAGCCCTATAGCCACATTATTCAAATTATGTATTGGTGTTGTTAAATAAATATAATTTCTGGAGTATAATGGGATATGATATAAATTCCAAATGTATAAATGCAATATCGAATGTTGATGAACGCTGGTGATGGACGTCAATGAAAAGCCACTTTATGTTAGGGTCTTTTAAGGTCGTGACCTTTTTCGCAACCGGACCCTAAACTGCACAGGTATTGGGGAGGAATGCATTGCTCGTCTCTTGTTTCAGCCTTTGAAGGGTCATTTTGTGGTCACTTCATTTTGTGCTCCACTAAGAAGGGTCTCTGAGCTCTAAAATGCAACTGGCTGGTCATATTATGAATCAAGGTAAGCATATTGCAGTATTTATAAGCTAATTTTATTTATAAAATGTGAATATTAATTAACACAAGTCCTTATATTTCAGACCTAGGTGGATGGTGTGCTAGATTATTATTGATAGTGTTCACCACAGTTGTAAGTGGTCAGTTTTACGGTCGTTCATTGCCATGCCCAACGAGCTATTTGGACCCTGATGGAGACTGTGTTGCTGGAATAGCTGGAAAAGATTATCCCTTGCACTCAACTTTTCCAAAAACTTCGTTTAAATGCTCTGATCATCCAGTGAAACTCCTAGGATATTTTGCTGATCCGGCGTCCGGTTGTCAGGTAAAAAATTGTCGTTTCGTAT
>JAQFYZ010001426.1:0-23579 GCA_034695085.1 Cylindroiulus punctatus | reverse complement strand
AAGTATAAATTTCTGCAGAATTATTTCGGGTTAATTTTTTTCTGCAGAATTCTGCATGTATTTTTCAATGGGGTAATATGGGCATGAGGTGCACATACAGTATGCAAGATGTTTTGGTTGAACATTAGCGTATTGTTCAATAATTAATACATCTACACTGTACATGTACGTGTGCCTTAATATCCTGGGTAATATGTCCATGATAACAAATTGATTTAGGGATAAATTTACAATTACTGCTGACTGGGACTTCCTGTTGTATGATTTATGCGATATAGCGTACACTTATGAGGATAAATTAAACGTGAATGATGTGACGTTGGAATTCTCACACAGAATTGAGTATTACGATTTAGCGAAAGTTATCATTACAAGTACATGTAGCTGATCGAAGCTACTTGCTGTACAATTGTAGGCTATAAGTATAAAGTACGAAACATATTGAGTCAGACACCGAGTTCTCGCGTGTAAACACAATATACCCTTAATATTCGTGATTCTTTTAAGTTGGTGGACTACGATTGAAAGTCCAAATTTAGAAATGAGTGTTGTCCAGCTAGCTTTCTGTGATAATCTTATGACAATTCGCATTAAAAAATCATACGATAATTTTGATGGGTGTGTTCATTTACAATTGACACAAATTTGCTTTTATGCGGCATATATACAGTGTATCTATACTGATTTCATATTTATTAATTTAGCCGAGCGTAATCAAGTAATGTGTTGTAATAACACGGACATATCGTTGAATTACAAGACATCTTGTAAAATATAGAGTGGCATACATTTTGAAATTGCCGGCAAAATATCCATCCAAATGCCGCCAACGATGTTAGTTAGGTGGCGCTAGCTGACGTCTGTGAATAGTAAACATGGCCGACCGTGACCCAGTGTGGCAGCTCTTGGATCATCTGATGAAGTCTTACAATTATTTGTGTTAATGACAGTTCAAAGAGTTCAGTAAGGATCTTTTGAATCGCCGCAACGGTAAGAGATTCATTTGATTCATTCCACAAATTTTGACTCGTTGTTGTTTTCGTGAAGGTCGCCATGCGACCTTATCGTACCCGCTCTAGAGGCTCTCGCTTAGGCCTACCACTTTTCCCAGCATTTTTCAGCCCCTAATGATGACGTAATCAATGACTAAAATTTCGAACAGTTTTGTAGAAACATACATGTACTGTAGCTAGAAGCAATGATGAATTTTAGTCGTAATAAAAAAAGGAATTTTGGCTATAAAACCTAATTCGGCCAAATCCTCATCCCCCCTCTCGACATCAGTCATCATTTAACTTTCCCATCAAAGATGATGATATACATGTACATGTACACTGTAATATCCGAGCGTCCCCCAATGACTCAGGGAATTATTTGCCAAATTTACCATTTGCAAATCTTTAATAGCACGGTTTTGATTTGTTAAATTGGTTCATCATTGAAAACGTATTGCATTGCAGCTAGTATAACTGAAGCATTAAATGTTCAGTGTGTTACAATGTAAGCATTATTGTTTCTTTCCAGACTTTAAGGATATTCTGAACTGGCTATATAGACGACTGGATGTCATGAATCCTCAAAAATCGTGCCTGAAAGGCAGTGACCACTTATAATAATGGAACTTTAAAAAACTTCGAAATCTTCAAGTTGAACTGACTTATATTTGTGAACTTTTGTGATGTTCAGTCATCACATCCTCGCAGCTGATGCAGCTGACACCCAAACCCCCAACGATGCGATGAGTGACGGGATCCCGTGCTGGCCAGTGACCGGTTTGCGTTGTATCCCACGAGTGCGATCCGCTGCCAACCTCCCCAATCCCTCATCCCCATTGGTCCAGTGTCCATCTTTGGGGTCTCAAGGGAAGACCCCCTGGATTGGAAGGAACCCGGGCTCAAATTCTGCAGGAGCTTGGGTTTGGGTGTTGAAGACGACAT
The DNA here is from genome assembly GCA_034695085.1 of Cylindroiulus punctatus. NCBI lineage: Eukaryota > Metazoa > Arthropoda > Diplopoda > Julida > Julidae > Cylindroiulus > Cylindroiulus punctatus. Next base: position 21,642 of record JAQFYZ010001426.1, on the reverse strand, counting down.
AAGTAAGGTAAATTCAATAGTGATCGACTTGTTTTTACACTTTACCTGAGATGTTTCTGCTGAATTTAACAATCAGACTATCAGAGGCTCCAGATGCGAATGTTTTCAACCGTATGGATTGCATGGGCTGGTTTGGAATAGTCCAATGGTACGTTTTGATGTACGTGTAAGGACATGTAGTATATTGCAGAATAAGTGAGGCTGATTCTGATCTGCTCTCATCTTCTTCCCTCTGCCTGTACACCCAAGTAGTACAGGGTATCTACCAGTCATGGAAAATGCATCAAATAAATATCAGCTCATGGTACTCATGACATTTTTCATTAGGATATGTAATTTTTGCCTTTGATTACTGCACCAAACATTAAGTATTGTCAGATTTCCCTCACCCATTCAAGTACAATTTTTTGACACCTTGATACCTACCAATAATCTACTTTTTGATTGTACATATAATCTAACAATGTAACATCTGATCATGTAACGCTGTCGTTTGGAATTAACCATTAGGCAATGGCCGAGTGTTAGGTGCAATGGTACTGTGTATACCCATTTGATGATGCCGTCTGGTTTCCAGCCAAATTTGCGATACATTGTAGCTTTCAAAATAGGCTATGTTAAAAGACATAGATAACATTCATCTACGATGTCATCAACTTGGTGGGGTAGTCGAGCAAATGTAGTTTGTAACATGGTTTTGCAGAAAGTATGATGAATCAATGCTACATGCAATACTGAAATGAAGTTGTGTTACTTTTGAAAAGATTACATCTGCACCATTTTTTTTCAGAAGCCAGGCAGGTCAGGCCTTAATTGATCAAGGAAAAATATTTGATAAATTCTGCCAGTATGGTTTTTTGGGTGGTAATTTCGGTTTATTTAACAGATTTAAATTTCCATCGTTGATTGTGATTCAATTGTCATATGACGACAAAAATGTAGGCGAGTTCAAATACTCTGTACGTATATTTAATTAGCCCGCCTCATGTGACTAAATACAAAGCGTTTTACTTTTTCTATTATGCTGACAACTTCTAGTGATTATCCGTACACAATGGCGGGGACTTCTTCGAAACAGAAGTTGCACTTTTGTTGCATCGAAACGTTTGTTGTGATTGTTAGAGTCTATGGTTCAGAAATAATTAATCGTAGGACCTACTATGAATTTTTTTGGGTAATGCCATGCACACGATATAAGCTAATTATGCTCTGTGCATAAAATACCATTGTTTGTTATAAAATACAATGAAATGAAAACACAACTTTCCGGCACATTAACTATGCAACGTATTTTTATTTCTTTCTTTGAAATATAAATATTGATTTACAATTCAAAAATTATATAAATTTATAAAAATAAACGTGATTCACTCACGTCGAATTCAACATCCTTCATAGGCTTTCGTGTCGAAACGCTAAGCCATATCCTTTATTGCAGACTAGTCCATCAGTTAAATCGCTCATTTTTAAATCAAAATCATATGAGAGTTTCAGATTTATTGAGTACCGGGAATCTTTCCAAAGTCGTTGTTGACGCTGTAAAAGCTCTCTGCTTGAGCACAATTGACATTTTCCGGACGATCGCATACAAGACGCTCCTAAATAGTTGACATGCATCGTTTATAGTACAATATAGATGGAATGTATTATTATTAATAGTAGAAGTGTTAAAATGTGTTATCACATAGTGGAGATTTTCACACTGTTTTCGAGCAGGTTGGGTAACATACATATGTTTTTCGACAGTAACCAAATAGGTGGGCTTTTTTGAATAACAGGTTTAGAATGGGACACAAACTTTTGTTATGTCGTTAGGATTCTCATTAGGATTATGATCTTTGCAATTGCCTTTCAAATATCGCTCGCAAATATGGTTCTCGTGATTGTAGAGATGGTTATAATTACTAACCTGGTTGAATAATGTTTGATTGCCACAAATGAAAGTCCACTGTTTGTTCAATGTAGCTCCATGTTCGTCAGTTATTGGCCAGCAAACGTGAAAAACACGACAGCTGTCATAATGCAAAGCGAGTAACTCCATTAGCTTACGATTAAACACGTGGTATCATAACTGTAATGATTTCTTCTATAAAAATTCCACAAACTGATATGCAAGAATGTCAAGTAAGAATACGAACTTACTCGTTAGCGGGATCTGCGTAATAGCCATACACTTTCTGGTCGCAGGTAAAACCTGGTTTCAGTTGTCCAATTATTAATTCGGCGCCAGCTGGTAATGTGCTAGCTGGATCATATTGCGGCGGTTGGGCTGCTTGACCATTAACCTGCTTACATTAAATCGTTTCACACGAAATGTTTTAATAACGAATTAAGGAATATACAGTATAAGTACTGGAAGTCGATCTGTTTTTCAACTTACCATTAAAATGTAGGCAATGCTCATAGAAACTAATTAAAATAAAACATATGCATTTGAAGTTATTCCATTGCATACCGAAAACTAAGTTGAATTTCAAAGGAATGGAAATTAACTTACAAATTGCTGCAAAAGTAACTGCTTGAGTGTTCATTTTAAAGTCTTCCTAAAGCTAGAAATTAAAGGTAGATGTCATTATTTGCTATTTGTTAAATCAATTTTATTCTAATTTAAGTTTAGAAGAATTCAGTGGGTCAAATAACATTTGCATAACAACTTTTTTTGAATTCCCCCAAAAAAGCATCTCAGTCATGACAATGAGTGCAACACATGACATATCTCACATTACGTTTTTATGGTTTACTCTGCAATCTTTACTATGCGTGTATCTTCACTTTTCTAAAGAAAATTATGCAAGAACTTAAAATTTAAAGATGTTGCTGTACCTTTAAAACTTAACGCTGTGCGAAATAAAAAAGAATGTATCGCTTTGTAACCCCAAAAGTTAACGAGATTTCAGTCCGTTAACTAATTTAAAGTAGTTTTATTCTCCTTTGCACGAGACTAGTTTCTGCTGCCAAATAACAGGGTTAATCAAAGCGAAAACTGAAAACCTCACCCAAATAACGTTGTAACCAACACGTTTGGCAAAAGTGACATTATAATGCTACTTCCCCAATTCCACTTTATAAAGTGGAATAGGGTTTAAATCCACATTAAGGTAGGCTGATTAGTTTTTAGATTACTTCAATATATTCAAACATTTTTGTTTCAGATTATGTGATTTAAATATAACGTAATATAAAAAACCAGTTATTTTTTGATTTGCTGGAAAATTAAATTTGTGTGGGTTCCAGCATTATACGAGAACGATCTTCGATTATTTTTTAATCTTTTACGAGCTTGTTCTGCCGGTGTTTGTGCTGTCTCCATTCAAAGTTCAACTACAATGGATTCTGTGACCCTTACATGTACAGTATATAGCAAGACATTTCATTGAAATTGTACGTTATAGCGATTGCCGCTTGACGCTATAACTTTCAGTAACGTAATACATCTAAAACACTTACCTCGTTGGTATGGCCTCTGTGTTCGGTTTGAAATCCAAAGTTGGTTTGATGTCCCTGCTTTTTTCTTCGTCGCTTTTATAGCAAATTGGCTGTTGATGGTAACCCAGTCTCCACCTGCTTGTGGGATGGACAAATTAGGCTGATCAAATAGCACTTGCCAATTAGAATAGATGAGTAAATGCCTAACCCGTTGTATTTCTTTATAATTTATGAAACGCTATTGATGATGGAAGGCTGGTGGGGTTTTTAGCGAAGGTCTCCTAAACACTTTAAAATAAAATCATATTTTGAACTTTCTTTAGTTTTTAAGGAGTTATATTTGGATATTCCGAGTATAATATACATTATGGTCATCATTTCTGTTTGGTCGAAGGTTATCCCAATACATTAATTTCAAAATATGTGTTTCCATTTTAAGAGCTGTTGATTTTATATGATATTTGCATAGACAAATATATACATTTTTATGCATATCATCTTGAAGCTATACATATATCCCCATCTCCATACCATAAATCTTACTAAGTTTGTTTTCGGCCTTAAATTTTGGCTAATGAAATTCTCAGCAGTTACCTGTATTTGTTTAAATATTTGAAAAAGAAAAGTCGCTGTTTTTATAAGGTGCTGTTTTTCACGGGTGTACCTTATTTGTGTTTTAAAATATGTGCTAATTAAATACATGTATGCATGAATAAGCAGTAATTTTATTGCGAAAATCATTGAAGCAAGGAAGCAAATCTATGAATTATACAGTACTTGTTATTGACAGATATTGGAAAATAACAAGCCAAATGGGTTATTTTACAGGGTGATTTAGAATAACGGTTTATCCAAAAATATTAACAGCAAATCTTGGGTGTAAAATTCTATTTCCGCCACAACTTTGATCTATAAGTTTCAATATCATGCTAAATGTCTGTCTATTTTCAACCTTTGACTTTCTCTAAGATATTTCCCACTAGTCATTTACCATTCATTCGCCCACTAGTTTGATCTTTGGTCTTTTAAATCCAAAGTTAATTATGTAACTTGGTAGATACGGCTTCACTGCATCACACATTTGCTGCATTCTAGTATGACTTTCCACACATGGGTATGCGTGGATAATACATGTAGGCCAAAGGTTAAATTTGGTTTGGGCCGATTGTTGACTACCCAGGATAAATCCACTTAATGCACTATTCTGGGTAGCCAATCTTACAAACTACATGAGCGACGACTTTATGTTCAATTTCACTGCGATTCTACATTTGTTGTAATACCCTCGTATTGATAATGTTCGAAACAAAATATTTTATCTGGAAATTCATTCGAAATACAACACTGCATTGTACCGTGCACTTGTACAACATACATTAAGTCATCATAGCATGGTTCAAAACTTCGATGATAGGAGATCATCGTTCATCTACTGTAAATAACTACGTACGATGATGGGATTTTATTACTTCAATAAAAATTCCAATAGTAGTTTAAATTTTTACACGTTTTCATAATTTCCTCATTTTAACAAAGCACCATCTATTTAATTGATTTTGAGCAGACTGACACTTTTGTAAATGAGTCAATGAATGTGCGAGCGTAGTATGTTGGACTTAAGGTTATTGGCCAATGAAACGAGTTTTTTAGTTTATATGACTCATGTGTAGCTTCGTTGTAGGTATATAATATGGTGCAATTAGCTGCAATTGACACAACCAGAGTTGGTTGCAGTGCTGGAATGCGGCAACCAGGGTTGTAAAAGATTGCCTTGCCCTAAAACTTACAATGTTGCATAGGTGTATCAAAATAACGGTGAAGGTTTTCTCGTATAGGGATCGAATATGTTAAATACATGGGTAATTATAATTTCGAGTAGCCGCAGCATAATTTATAAGCATGCACACGGTGTACATGTAGGAAACTGATCAAATTTTCTAATATAATTATCACAGCAGCTCCATGCACCCACACTGAGTGTATGCGCCATCATCTTTTGTACATGTACATGTAAAATTGCTTGCCACCTGTAAAGTTTTGCTTCATATAGCAGTTACCATTTATCGTGATTGTTTACCGTACCAACATTTAGGTCCATAATACATATAATGTAGATCATTTTGGGGACATCTGTCAGTCACATTAGCCACACCCATTCACAAAATATGTTTAGATCGGTTTTCTGAACTGGGCATGATCGCGAACTGATTTTGGTGGTTGGCGAAACGTTTTGAAATTAGAAAATATTGCAATTATTGGTAAATACAAATTACATGCATGGCATGTTACCTGGAATTTCTGTTAAAATAAATTAAATCAAACTTTCTCATGACTGTTAAAACAAGATGGGTAGTAAACCTTTGAAACATTGGGGAGTAGTTCTAAAACTTGTGAGAGTTATTGGATTATAAAGTAGAAAGATAGCAAGGTGAGCCTAGTAAGGCTTTGAACTTTTAATGGTCATAAAATGCCTATGGCATTATCTCGATATTTTACTCTTCTGTCATGAGTTAACATGAAAGTGATTTTCTCCGCATGGCGCGTATGCTAGCAGTGATTGCCATCGAGCTCTGCTGCCCAATGAAACAGTTACATTTTTTGGTTAGTTTTAGCTAGTATAAACAAAAAAGTATGAAATTCGACAGCTTGGACATATCATTGTTGTCACCTAGGCAAGTAGGGTTGTAATGTTGATGTACATTGGATGCAGGGAAGATACCGTCGTCTTCCATTGACGTCGTATTGCAAGCTATGTTTTTTCGAGTCTTGAAATTTACAGACTTGATTCGGAAAACGCATTTTTGTATACTAAGGGAACATTTTGAATGCGGTTGACATGTTTTGATTTTTGTTTTTAAGCAGATAATGCATACATGTAGGTGTAGGTCTTACCTATGTACTGTAAATATTGATTTGCAATATGCATGTACGTGAAACAGGAATAAGAATGACCTTTGAAACATTTTGAATTGCGTAGTTTTGTAGTTGATGATAAAGTGCCAAATGCACACTGCACACTCCAGCAAGAAACAAAAAGCGTGATTGAACAGACATCACATTATTTCAATTTATTACGTTTCAAACATTTATTTACAGTCCAAAAAAGGCATCGTACAACAATAACAATGTTAGTTATATACATGTATATACTTATAACATTATACAAAAATAGTATATATCATTTTTCATTTTTGATTACCCGTATCACCAAATTCATTTATAAACAATGTATTTCTGATGGCAGCGTCGATGACGTATATCCGGCAGTTGACTATTGAGCACCGGGGATTTTTCCAAATTCGTTATTAACGCTGTAAAAGCTCTCAGACTGTGCGCAGTTGACATTTTCTGGACGATCGCAGACAAGACGCTCCTATATTGATGGAAAATCATCGGAATTATCAAATGTTGTGCAATTTTCCAAAAAAGGGGAAATTCTCCATAGACGAACAGTTTGTTGTAATACTGTGCAACATTTTTTTATGAAGTGTGCCAGAATGCGAACTTAGGAACAGTTGTTGTCCCCAGTGTCCGTTGGCCCTTAATGAATTATCACTAACCTGGTTGAATACAGTTTGGTTGCCGCAAATGAACGTCCATTGCTTGTTCAAAGTAGCTCCGTGTTCGTCGGTTATAGGCCAGCAAACGTGAAAAACTAGACAACTGTCATTAAAAATAAGATCTTTTGAGAAATCATAATCATTGGAAAGATGGTACTTTTCACATTGTAATCCGTATTACAAGCTAGAAAAATTACTGTCAGCATCAGGCCATAAAACTTACTCGTTGTTGATGTCTGCGTAATAACCGTATACTTTCTGGTCACACGTGAAGCCTGGCTTCAGTTGTCCAATTATTAATTCGGCACCAGCTGGTAATGTGCTAGCAGGATCAAATTGTGGTATTTGGGCAACTTGGCCATTGACCTAAGAAAACAACTTCACGTATAGTATGGCGTACATGTACAGTGTATTGTAGCGGCAGTAATCGTTTTTATAATGTTCGCTTACCGTTAATATGAATGCAATGCCCACAGAAACTAATAACAATAAAATTGTATATTTATGATGTATTTATGATTTATGAATTCAAAACAACGTTAACTTACCAATGATGGGCAGAAATAATGTTTGAGGATTCATTTTTAAGTATTGTTGAAGTTGGTATTGTTCAGGAACTAACCTAACAATTTAAATTGAATTAATTAAAAAGTCAAATTAAAAAGAAAAAATTGAAAATTCAGTAATCCCTTCAGCCTTGGGGTGGTATTTGCTTCCAATTATATTTTTCATTAATGTTTAATTGGATGACTAATACTTGCGATGCATATTAAAAAAAACATTAATTTTTTTGAATTCTCCAATATATTGAAATAATCGCGTTACTGCTACGTGTACCATGAAAGCCTGCCCGTGTTAGTTTCCAGTAATAACGCAACAATGTGACAGGCTGAATGTTGCTGAATATTTGATATTCTCTCGTGTGGCTCTCCACACACAAATCTTACCTTACCGGAGTGTCTTAGTGCTCGCTTGGAAATCCAAAACTGATTTGATATCTTTTGCTTTTATGGTCGAGCTTTTATAGCAGAATTGGTTGTAGAGAACGTTATCGCCCCCTATCTGTTAAATGTGCAAATTAGGGTAATCAAATAGCACACAGAAATTAAAATATAGTAATCTCATGTTTGTGTGGATGTTTATAATCCAGGTTACTGTGACAATCATAGGGTAAACTGTTGTTAACATACGCTCGCATTTCGAATTAGAAACTTTTTAACTTTCCTGAGTTTTACATAAACATTATTGCTTCGACATAGACATGATAAATTCCTTAAAATTAAAGATACCGCATCAGAACCAACACCATGCCTGACATAGTGTACTTGTGAAAATACTGTAAGGCGTTCCAACAACTGCAAAGCATCACATTTTGTTGTCGTTGTAAATTTATTATTTATTGTATAGCATTGAAGTTTTTATTGAGAGATTTGGAACACAAAAATATTTTCAGTTCAATTTTTAAAAAAACGAACTAACATACGTACGCCACAATACTCTACTGAAGTTTGAAGTGCTGAAGTTTTGTATATAGGATTTTGAAATGCATGTACAAACTTGTACTTGTAGCTCACCTTTCACCCCAAAATGTAAAAAAATTGTCCAAGGGTGTATTGCCAGTCGCCAAAAGTCCATATACAAAAAGATGGTACCTTATCATTCAACGCTGTTATTAAATTTTGAAGTTGGGATTAATCTACCTTTATGCTCACGGTGTACATGTAAACAAACACGTACATGTAATATGTGTAATTCATGGCATTTTTAATTCTGATTTGGTTAAGTTAATCAGTTGCTACGTACATTCAAACGCAATTTTTATTAAGACAAAGTATTGCACCAAAACTTGACATCATACATGTGTATGAGCTCAGAATTGATTAAGTCATTGAAAATTGAAAATTGCTTTCTTATTCAATAATGATGACATGACATGGCATGAATGTATATTCACGAGGTGTACTTATGACCGAAAACTGCATCATTCACTCTTCAACAACCCCTTTAGTCATATAAGCCTGTACACGTATGTTGTTAATGTTACTGTGCTTAATTAGTATTTGTTAATTTCGAGAATGCAGCTGTGGTATATCGCAAGCTTTCAGGGAAATGTTATTAAGGATCTTGAAATTAAAAACAAGTTTGCTTAAACGCCTGCGTAGGAAGTGCCGACATTCTAGAAAACTATTACATGCGTGCACACTTATTTTTCTGTAATGCATATCAGCAATTCATTAGTTTACAAAATGATTTGCTATTCTTGGGTATGGCGCTGATGTTTTTAAGAGTTCATAAATTGTCCAAAAGATCTGCTATGGCATTGATCGTTTTGAAAAAAATTCTTATAAAAGGATGTGAGAGTTGGTTTTATACATATAAACAGCATTGGGTTTAGACGCATTCGAATTATACTTTTTAAGAACTATATTTTAATGCTGCATGCTTTGTATCAAAAGTTGAAGTACGACAAAAATTATTATGCAATATATGGTAATATGATTAGTGTATTTATTCACCCATACATGTGCATGTATATGTAAAATCATCAAGATATGAGACAAATTCAAATGAGTTTTTAAACAATATTTTGGAAGATATATTACAATGTTTTTAATTAAGGACTTGATGTTACAAAATTATTCTTGCAAGCTAATCCTCAAAATGTTCCAATATAGGCAATACGGTTTTATAGTAACGTTTATTAAATATGTTTTGCAGCGAGCATGGTGGAAACATTATTGAGGTGCACTTTTAAACACTGTTAAGCTTGGCTCACATATCATGCTGTACGAATTAACTACCTTTTGCATCTTCAATTATTATTACGTTTTAATGAAGCTGATTAAAAAATGTCATATCCTTGTTTGAAAATTTTTCATGTTTTAGTTTTGTAAATGCAAGTACTTGTACATGCCCAGGCGTTAATTTGTAAAACCACATCACCGATTGATCTTAAGATTTTTGAAGGAGCTAGGCTTCTAATCTAGCGATGCCTACATTATAATTAGAGGGTGGAAAGCAAAACTAACGACAGAGTAATATAACGTTTCAAATAGCAGGTAATTAAGGTTGTCAAAAAAATTTAGAATCCTTGGCCTCTTGACCACGAATTTATCTTATGGATACAGGTCTTCAATTGCATGGTATTGAAAAACGTGAGGGAGATCTTACATAAACATTCATTAAGGTAATTTTTGAAATGCAAAAAGCCGTGTTAATTAAACGATTTGAATATATACGAGATTTCTCATGTTACTGATGCAAGACCGTGGCATTATGTTCTACCGTTGCAGAAGATAATCTGGCGATTTATTATTCCTGAGACAATGTGCACGTGGTTTATCGCAAAAATTGACACACTTTAAACTGGCTATAGATGTGGCAAGGTCTTTAACACTTAAAGGCGATGTAACTAACTGTACACTTAATTCTTTTACCACATAACAGCTATTGTTGCTAAATATAACCGTTTCTTCTTACAATAAATTGCATCAATACTAGTCTATAGATTACAGACCTAAGTCTTTAATGTTGCTCTTTGGCAAAACGATTTACATATTTGATTTTCCTTAAATTTGAGTTATTTGAGTTGCGTGGCTGTTGAAATTCGTGTGCAAAATGTTTTAAGCAGTAATTACGAGTTATAAAAATGAAATAATAGGATAACGTGGCATCAGTGTGTATGAATGGTATAGTTAATGCGCGAATAATTTTACTACTAAATACCCGGTACATGTTGTACATATTTTTCAAATTTAAACAAAAACGATTTGCATAAACAAGTTATGCGCTTCTAATGTTGCCTTTTTAATTCAAAAAAATCCGTCAATTAACACGTGCTGTTATATCTCAACAAGGATTGATCGCTAGTATTTTCGATTCGCTGAATATTTCTGTCCGAACTCGCCCATCGGTCATTCTATCTTAATATGGAAGTTTTCATTTAAGTATCAGCCCCTTTTTCCAAAATCCAGAATCAGAATTTCGAAGTATGTACCTGTTTGTATCTGTATGTAACTTGTTCATGCGCATCGTTTTTTAATTTGGGTCTCTATATTTCTTACTGTTACATTATAAATTTCAAAAATCATTAGTGTATTATGTGCATTACTATTTTTCATTTTTAAAATCCCACAAAAATAAACTCGGTAAATCTCAGTAAACTTCGGCTGGAATTCAGCCCACAAAATTCCTAGTACACTGGTATACCGAAATTTTAGGTAATGTGTTTCCTTTGTGGTGGATTTAAAAACCATTAAGGCACTTAATTTTTACTTCTATTGAAATTTACGACTTTAGTTATAGGAAGCAAGATTTTTAGTAATATTGATTCTGGCTGGTTTTTTTAACCGAATGTTTCTGCGAGTCATATATTGATGCTACGTACATGGCAGTATTGCAGTGCTGAATATTAGAAAACTTTATTTACAATACAGTACAAAAATTAGTTTGCATAATTGAGCGCAGTAAATGAGCATGGCATGAGTTTGATCGTTCAGAAGAACAATGACTATCTCAATAGTAAATACAAAAAAGGAGAAGCATCGACAAATCCATAGGAAACGCATATTCTGTGAGATGAAATGGCATCGCGAAAGACTGTTTACATTATTTAGGTAAACAAAACTGTTTTCCCTGTTTCACAAATGTAAGGTGTAAGGGAAGGGTTGATATACGGTGAAGCTTGTTACTGGGCACCGGGAATTTTTCCAAAGTCGTTATTGACGGTGTAGAACGACTCTGCCTGTGAACAGTCGACATTTTCTGGACGGTCACACACCAAACGTTCCTAAACCATGCAATAATACATTTTTGTTAAGTGTAAATTATAATTATTAGCGTCATCGCTTTCAATTTGAACGGTTTTGAATGCAGACAGTTCGAATAAATTGCTGGTTCGAATAATTACCTGGTTGAACAGTGTCTGGTTACCGCAAATGAAAGTCCATTGTTTGTTCAGCGTGGCGCCATGTTCGTCAGTAATCGGCCAGCAAACGTGGAATACTTGGCAGCTTCAATTAAAAAATGAAAGTGTATCGTTAATTTCTCAGGTTACTCCGATATTGTCAAGTGGGTGGACCGATATCGTGTAGTCCGCAGTACATTAAATATTTCACAGAGATGAAGCATTGTTTGAAAGACCTAACATTTTTCCAAATCAAGAGAGAACTTTACACCCACCCATTTGCAGGATCTGCGTAATATCCGTACACTTTCTGGTCACAAGTAAAGCCTGGTTTCAATTGTCCAATTATTAATTCGGCACCGGCTGGTAATGTGCTGGCTGGGTCAAATGGTGGTATTTGGGCAACTTGACCATTGACCTTCAAAAATCAATTGATACTAAGTTGCTTCTCATTGTTCTGTTTAAATTATGAAAATCTTAGATACATGCTTACCATTAATACGAATGCAATGGCTGCTGAAACTGATATAAACGAAATATGCAACGTTAATTTATGAAATCAAGTATATACTAACTGGAACGGGAGTTTAAATTCTGGAAACTTACAAATTACAGAAATGGTTGCGGTTTGCGGATTCATGTTGAATTGGTTTGACTGCCAAAGTTATCTAAAACTAGAAAGTTAGGCACATTTTATAATTACATACAGTGTAACATACACGAAATTATATTCGTATAGAAGCTGACATTTAACATAATCATAAATTATATTGACAGCAATACAATGACAGTTTTGCAGGCATGATGGCTCTGCATTTTAAAATAATAAATATTATAACATATTACCGAATAAAATTCTTTACAACTCTTAGAAGTTAAAAGCAATTTATCTGTCACCTGTGCGCATATCATTCTTGATTTCAATGAATTAGGAATACAAGGTGTATGTTGCTATGCATATGCAGTACAGTATTCCATGTTCTTTTGGTTATGCCAATTGTTTGCGCTAAGTTCTTACCTGGATGATATCTCTTGTTCAGTACGAAATCCAAAGCTGATTTACTCTCTCTGTTGTTTGGTCTAAGCTTTTATAGTAAAATTCAGTCGGTACTCTGTCGTTTTCCCCACCCCCTGTTTGCTAAACGTGCAAATTAGGCTATGCAAATAACACTTCTCAATTAAAATATATTGGTTTGCGGCTAGTATATGCTGGCATTTATTATCCAGGTTATATCGTAATGGAGGTTATTAGATCGACGGGTACAAATTTTAGCGAAGGGCTCTTAAAATATTTGTTTGGAAACCTGAATTCAACTTTCTTCGGTGTTAAATAATCATACCAGCTCAATGGTATCTTTTCAAACCCCACTTGTATTCAGCGTGTTTTTTTTCCGTTTTGAATATATCTGCTAATGAAAGCAGTTATTAAAAATTTGTGTTCTGCGCGACACGTTTTGTGTCCTAAAACATTTCCGTATATGTTTCCCCATTTTCGGGGATATTTGTCTTTCCTATTACGATAATATCGAACGCATGCATAAAATTACGCCATCGTTGGAATATATATATATGTAATTGCAGACAAATCAAGGAGGTGCATATCATTGAACTTAATGAATAGGGTGCATGGTTTTATGTTATGCTTTGCTATTTACTCCAAAAATTGATTTGTTTTGAAGATTACGGTTTGTTTTCGTTTTAAACTAAAAAATCGATCTATGTTTACGTGGATTTAGATCATTAATTAGAAAAAAAAGTAAACAACTAATAAAAAAACATTAAACATAGTTAATGTCACTTTACTACTATTTTATTATTTTGTTATTAGTATCATCACCTATTTTATTCAACATAACGCATAGATGTGCGTTGATGAATATTTCATAACAACAACTCCATGTTTTTGACATATGATTTACGCTTATTTACACAATTTTATCCTTTTTAATCGCAAGCGACTTTTAATAAGTAGATGCCTTGTTGACAATTTTAGGTCTAATAATGGATTCAGTCAGACGTTATAGCTTATTTCAAAGCTTACTACATGAAATAATTTGTTAATTGTAGTTGAGTACTTGCTGATGTTTTAAATTATTGTTTGATCGCTTTCTCAATCCTTGCTGTTCAAATACATGTAGGTCGGGCATGCATAGAAAAGGTTAATGACTTCCTTCGCGAACATTCTTGTCAATACTAGAATATAGACATAAATGCTCTTTTCATTTAGACATGTGTGATGTCTAGTATATTTTACTGTGATCATAAGGTAAGGTAAGTTCCGTTTAACTACACACAAATAATGACAATTTTTGTTAAAATTTGTTATTAATGCAAGAAAGGCCTTGCCTTAATCTGCTTTTCTGCATACTATAGTTTTCAGAAACGTCAAGGACATTCCTATAGTCATACCCTGCATGGGGCCGCCAGTGCATACAGCTAAGATAATGTTACACGTGTAGCTCTTCCTTTGATCATTCAAATGTCGAAAGATCTGTACAACATGCTGCCTGTGAATATGGCCAATGTTGCACAGCTTTTTTTTACATCGCGTGCAACATTGACTATATTCACCGGCGACCCAAAGGTATGACTATTGAATTAAGAAATTCTATGCTAAGAAGAATTATTGTTATCTGAAAACTATGTAGAAAAATAAGTTTTAAGTTGAAACCCTTCTGATATAAATAAATACATTTGAAAATAGATTATCATTTTTTAGAGTCGAACGGTACATCCTCTGTGAACGCAGTAAATGTTACATTGTATCTATATTGGATATCTTATCAAGTTATCATTTTGGAATAATTCGAGAATATCAATTATAATAATCAGTTACAGCTCCTTCACATTGGTTTTAATTGGATTTTGTAAGAGTGATGCTTTAATTCTTCTCCTATATACGTGTATTTTGTAGGGAAACTTTGCAGTTTTTCATGGTTCACAAAATTCAAGCAAATTTCCTTTGTTTGTGTAAAGTTTTCTCATTCTTCGACTTCTCAGCAATTGTTGTGTAGACATAGAAATTGCTCTGAAAATACAATTGTACAGGCAAACCTCTTATCGAAATGAGCGTTCTCATCCTTAAAACCTTGATGCGCCATTACTTCACAAATGGGATTATTTAACACCTCGTTTGTAGCCGTCCAAGTGTAAATATTTACCATGGCTTTCTCTTTGAATTATTTAGTTACTCCTCTCTAGGCAGTTAAGTTTAATCCTAAACATAAAAATAAACCTCTTCACGAACTTAGTCCATTCAGGCAACATTGTGCATTTCGATTTTATTTAGCGGTGCATGAAATGCCGAATAGATTGGCCCATTTTTTCATTTTCATACTTTTTAAATTCATTGTTTGCTCAGAACTTCAGTTTCATTGAAATTACTTTCACATCTATTTCACTTGTCTTAATGAAATACGTCATTCTTAAACTTTACTTTTCCTACGACGAACAGATTCGTCAATTCATTAATAAGGTATCGTTATTCTGCTGGAAAAGCTTGATATACCGTAGTGAAATTGACCAATGAACGTATGGCGAATTTGCAATAACATACACGTTTGGTAATTTGATACAAGCAGGAAATACATGTACATTATGTTATAATTTGTTTATTCGTTTAAAATTAGAAGCACCTGAACTCTTGTCATGATTTCGTCAACATGCTGTTTAATATAACAGTTCAAATTCTACGAATTATAAGTATGCAGCCCTGTTAAGTACATGACGCCACAAATTTGAAATGGGTAAAGGCTGTATGAACAGGTCTTTGCTTATTACGAAGATGGTGAATCTGGGAGTGGCTTCTCGGTTATTCCAAAGAATTGGTTGATGTCGTAGTAAGATTCAGAATCAGCACACGCAACATTTTCAGAGTGATCGCAGCTTAGTGTGAGCTAAAATGGAAAAATAACGACGAATCACTGTACCAATAACTTATAAGAAATGCAAATAAATGAGCTAAACGTACATACAGTAATGTGAACTATTGAATTTGTTTTGGCAAATAATAATAATAATTAATAAGAAGCAGTCTAGCTACTAGAGATAAGTTACCTGATTGAATGTTGTTAGGTTGGAACAGAAAAATGCGAATTGTTCGAATTTAGGATTTCTATTTTCGTCTAATCCTCCTGGCTTGCAGACATGGAAGATGGTGCTTAAATTAGAAACCAATGCAATTGAATTTCTAGAAGTTCTTGCTTTCTAGTACCTAATACTTCTGATACACTTACCAGTTGTTAAGGACATCAGCGTAGTAGCCATAGTCACGGCCATGGCATGTAAATGATGATACAATCTTGCCTACGATTAGATCAATGCCATCAGGTAATGGAATCCTGTTAAATGATAACTGTTCTTGTCCCTTTAGTAAAAAATACCACAATTAGGTATACAATAAATCATCGAGTCGTGTCCTTTGAGTATTTCGATTTGTCGCTAGTTATAATCTTACCAAAACGGCAACCAGCAACAAAGCAACAACTAAAAATACAACAGAAATATATATATGTATAATATAAATAATTCTTTCTGTTAATAATCAACTACAGAACAAACATAATAAGTAAAACGATAACTTACTGAAAGTACGATAATTCATTTTGATTGTTTGGATGTTTGGTTTTTTCTGGGTTCTGCAATTAAAACGATTACCGCGTGTTTTTAAGTACTTGTTAGTCTTTTAATTATTTTTTTTGTTAGAAATTTAGATCTCAACTTGATTGGAATGGAAATGAGTATGCTGTATACATGTATGTTTAATACTCGTATGTTATGTTGTAGACCCTATTCTAAAGAATAGCCAGACCCTATTTTACAGTTTCATGACACATTTAGAAATACACGCATTTTTCTACAATCATGTGGCTTTAATGAACTAAAATTAAATTAAATAAAATTGAATCAAAGGCGACATTTTCCTATACTAATACAATGTAGCAATGTAAATCGGTACTTAGTATCATCCACAGACGCAATGTCGAAATCAACATTTTTTCCGAAATTCGATTTACAAATGGAATATAAACATGTGAATTCGTCGATAATCATTTTCGATTTTTTCTTGCACGCGTTTTGAATGGAATGACTTTATACGTTGAAAAATTGTTCAACGACCAAAAGTTGGAAGGCGGTCTACTTCCTTAATTCGTTTCAACAAAACAATTGACCATCTAGGGTTCAAGCGTGTTGAAAGCTCGTTCTTACTTTCAACTCGCCGTCAACAGAAACTTGACTCCCAAAAAATTTTCTCTTGAGAACCGGTGTCATGTATTCACATGGTGAACATCGGTTTCAAGTGTGCTCGTGCGAAAGCGGTATTAATACGATCATTAATTAATCACTATACACTGTATATCTGTAGTTCTAAACGAATACTTTACACATACTGATTTATCAGTTAAAATTTGACAGTGAAATTCTAATACTTACGATTTTCACAAATGCTAAAATCTTCAAATTCTTTTGAGTCACGTTCATCTGGTTCATGCCGTTTAGGATGGTTTATATACCCTTCCAAAACCGAACCATACAGGCGATCGTTGTAAATGGGCCCAATTATAGACAATTTTTCTCTGAAACATGACGAATCAGGTCTCTTTGACCTAAAATATTTAAGGGCCTTTTCTTAAAATAGATTACATTAAACAATAATTGAGGAAATGGAACGAAATGTAACTAAACAAAAACCAAAGTGCACAGAATTAAAAATTCATCCGACTACGTCGAGCTGCATGCAATGTTTTTTTCTATAAATTCTATCATTATAGTATCAAAATTTCCTGAGTGCATATGCTGTATTATCTGTTTAATTAATACGAATTATATTGGGAATGCATAGCAATTATGATTTATCTTCTTTAGGTAGGCATAGCCACTTTTGACTTAATTTACAGGCGATGACGTCTTAGTTTTACCCAATGACGTACTATGTCATATACTTTCGTTATGTTGTAGGCCTGCTAACGATTTATCTATAAATGTGGTATACTTGAATCCATAATTTGCATCTACTGTATGTGAAATTTATTAAGTTTGTTGCTACAGATGGGTGACTTCCAGCTTATATTTAATGCTGAAGTACGCTTCTATTTTGGTATTTATTAATGTTTAGTCAATTTTATGTCTGTGAAGACATGTCACTTGCAGTAGTGTATACAATGCAATTCTCTTGTGCCATTAATTTGAACACGCAAGCATTAATGCTTAGATACCGGCTTTAATCTTTGTCCAATCCTCTTTGCAAATTGTTGTTTCAAATATTTTCATTTGCATGCTGTTAATTTTATCAGACATGACTTCCTGCATCGCACCCGCTCCTTGTTTAACCAGCACTTTAGCTACGTTGGTCCACAGTCCGCAATAAATACTAAAAGATTTACATGTATATTTTTTTTGTAAACTTTGTGAAACCAAAATTTTTCGTGTACTGGTATGAATCAGGAATTTAGGTGAATCGCGTCGTAAAATCCACACTCGCTGACGTAGTTTTTATTATAGAAACCACTTCATTGAAGCACAAGGATGAGCTAGCTAAAATTGATATTGGTGACCCTAATTTTTTCACCCTAAAGGCTTGGAAGACCTTATTTCTGGGAACACGTATGCATTATCTGTCGCCGATTTTTGTGCCTAGACTAGAATCCTATTGTCACTAGGTCAGTAGATAAAAGGGGTATGGGGATTTATACGTACGTACATTAGCAGTGTTCCGTCAAATGGTCATTTGCCAGGGTGTAGTTTTCACCATCAGGGTTTCGAAACATACTTATTGCTTACTGTTAACAGCTTAATATCTCGATATCAGAAACATTCATTGATTTACACGGTAAAACTATTTATTATTAACGTCTACAAACGTTGTGGATAAGTTTCACGATGGCATAATGGCAATCTTTAACTTAATGAATTCGGTTTAATGAAGTTGAATCATTTAAGTATTAATGAACAGAATTGTAGGTTGAATGGTTTTTTAAAATAATAAATCTAGCAGGACATGGCCCGCAGCGTTCCAAAGCAGCTACATGGAACTGTATAAGAATATAAAATTAAATTCTTCATATTCAAATCATTTAAATTATAAACGGATGATTATTACCGTAGAGATAAAAGCTATACGAATGTTATAATATTTGATCGTTGAATCTCTCCCAATGCCTCATACTGTATACCCGTTAGGGACATTAAACTGAAACGGTTTTTTTACAAGGTTCTTTTATTATTATATCACCAATGTATGTTAGTATAATCTTATCCATCATTCCAGGGTCAAACATTTCATGCCAGTGGAGCTACGAGCTTGTAATTGTTCCCAATTATAAAATTACATCTCGTTTTACAATTTGTAATTACTTTTATGTAATAATGTTCATTGCTGATTTTGCAAGACATCGTGTCTTCACTGTGCAGACCAAGGAGTGTATAGACATCAGATTAGTTTCTTCGCCGTCATTCATTGCGTTATTCCCATCAATGTGTTTTCAGCACAAGTTTAACTTTGAGGAGGTATGATTCCGAAATTGTCGTTCACACTGTATAACGAATTGGCAATCGTACAGTCAACTTCACTCGGATGATCACACGTTAGATGTTCCTAGAATAAAACATAATTGCTTAGGCGGAATTATACATTTCATAAGGTTATCCTAGAATACGCCTAGTTCACCAAACACTTGTAAGCTGCTTATTTGGAATTAAACTAATTTTAGCCTTAAATTAGCTGTAAGCTACGTTATCTTTGCTTTATACAGGCCGCTACAGGCCTCCTTCATAGAGACCTCGGACAATTATTTAATACGTGTATGGCTGTTTTTGAGAAAGTTACGAAAAAATAATTAACACTTGAATGCGATGTTGAGGAAGTCAAATTTTGTAGATGTATGTAAGATTCCAAGGCGCGAAATAAACTACACAGAGTAGAAATAAAACGGGAACAGCTGAAGCGTCCAATGGGATTTCACTTGACCCCGACTTGTCCTAGTTTTACCCATCCTAGACTGCTTTACATATAAAGGGTTATGCGGTATTGAAATGCGAGTATTTAAATTGAAGTTATTCGTCTGTCAAAACAGGAAAAGCGTTGACTCCTTGGTTATTGCAGTGATGCATATGTCTGGACGTTTCGAATACCTTCTATATGGTAACAGCTATAACAACCCTTCAGAGTTAAACAAGAAGGATTTCGAGGATTCCGTAAAACATTTTGCAGAACATTTCACGTCAAGTTCCTGGTGTGTGCCAATGAAAAATTTTAACAGTTAATGATAGGATAAATAATCAGTCGTTCCAATTAGAAAATTGTAAAAAAAATATGTGCATTTTCGCCACTATTTAATTTAATACAGTTGGCATGTTGATTTTATGGTAGGTACATGTATGTACATTGTATGAAACTGCGTTGCTCGAGTACGTACATGTACATGACAGGAAAGCTTGCTGCGGCTTATTGGGCACTGTTTCACCACATCTTATTTATCTTTTTGAAGAATGCGTTTTAACGGAAAATTCAACATTAACGGATAACAGGAAATTGCATCCTATTGGTCTGAACGACGCCATTTTTCGTTCTTTTGCCGGGACGACTATAGGTCCAGATTCATGCCACACCCTGTACATATGATTTGATTTAATCGTGTCTTGAGCACAGGTGAGACATTTTTGATAATAAAACAACATTACATAAGCAAACCAGTTCGTACGAAAGCTATGAAATTACAAGTACATTATATATTGATTTTACTCTTAAATTGAAGCAACGAGTTGTTACAGTGGTATTTTTCTATTTCCCACTTAAGTGAATAATATTAATACATGCACGGCAATTTAAGTATACTTGTAATGTCTTGAAATATGTTAACTTGAGGGCATTAACCCACTTGACTGCCGGTAAGTCACCCCAATATAAGTGATTTTGGACAGTTACTGACCTGGTTAAAAACAGTTTGGTTTCCGCAGAAGAACGAGTACTGAAAGGTTTCTATTATATTTCCACCTTCAACCTCCAGAGGAACACACACGTGGAAGACCACACTGCATGATGAAAGTGAATTACTTTTCATTTGATGGGAACTTTAGAAATGTAGTTAAAGTCTGGTTTTAAATCCGGAAATTGATAAATAATAACGATACCATGCGTTTTCCTGATCTGCGTAGTAGCCATATTTGCGACCCTCACAACTGAATGCGGCATTATAAGGAGTTCGCAATATCAGTTCAGATCCCGCTGGCAACGGTATTGTATTAATATTTTGTCCATGTCCCTTAAAATGGATGATAAAATTAGATGCTGAATATATTATCTGTATTGTCAATTTTTATGCACGTTAATAACATTTTATTAACTTTTTATGTTCTCACCAAGGCACTGCAAACAGCTAACAAGCATACTGAAAGGCAAACAAAAATCGTTTTGCTGTAATGAATGTTTAAATCTGTGGTAGTCAGAAATAGCAATTGCTTATAATTAATTATATTTCCACCTTCTACCACCAGAAGACCACACAACACGTGGAACAATCATACTGTAGTCTTTGTTAAGGTGTATTATGGGTATGGGTATGGGTTAGGGTAGGGATTGGAGAGGTATTAGAGGTTAAAAAATCTTATACTGTATAAGAAAAGTTGTAGTTATTTAAATGATGGTAACTGAATGGTTCACTACTGATGCTTGACCTACAGTGCTGGACAGAATTATAAGTTCACTAGAAAAACTAAATGTATTCAAGTACCAATAGAGCAACATAAATGAAA
>JAQFYZ010001425.1:0-23585 GCA_034695085.1 Cylindroiulus punctatus | reverse complement strand
CAAAATGATTAACATCTCATCCCGCACTTATCTGCCCTTAATTAAAGTCTGTCTATATACTTAAACATCTATCAGATGCGTGCAAATTTGATGAGAACATCACCAGCCCTGGTCTATCTCCCAAATTCTGCAATCGAGATAGTATTTATGGTACAGGAGATGGTGCAGATAATGGAAAAAGTTTCTAATGTACATCTTATCATCGCAGGCAGCGATTGGTAATGAAATTTCATCTCTTTGTTGGCTATGGCCTTTATTAACTAAATGTTTGATGTTTAACCTACGGGGCTTTTCGGGTGATCAAGTTTAATGAGGAGCATGAGGTAATTACCAATATCGTGTATGGCGCGAATTCAATTAGTGTAAACGTGTATAATTAAGCCGGTAATAACACCCTGACTTCAACGTGCATAAGCAACGTTGGTTTGAAAACAAATATTGTCTTTATATAAGAACATCCCCTTCAAATGTTTCGACCATCACCTAAAGAGCCTTCAAGGTTTGTCCGATTTTCCTTTGTGGCACGAATTTCACAAACCACTCATTATAATAGAAACATTGATTGTAATACTATGCAATTGATTTCCCTGGTCTTGGCTACCTGGTTTGAAGAGTTACATGTACTTGAGCATCTTCTCCAATTAGCAAAATCTCCAAATATGAACACTTTCATGCATTTGTAAGGTATTCGCTTACCTAATTTTTTGCTAATTGATCTCGACGACGTCTTTATAAACTGATGGTGTGGTAATTCCATTTTAGCATGTTGGAAGATGTGGAATATGTTTCATGTATAATCCAACCCTGTAATTTGCCGAAAATTGATTAAAGGGGAGTTGGGAGTCAAATGGACGTAGTTTATGCACAGCCCATACAAGCTGTTTTTTCTAGTGTAATTTGGAACCGAAAAAGCATTCCGTGCCATTTAATCTTGTATGGCTGTGTTATAAAGCATCGTTGCTCGTGTTCCGTTGCGTTCATCAGTTAATTTGAGGTATCCTGCCTTAATGGCCATTCGTGCATCACTTTCATGATCCGCCCAACCCTCCCTTCCTAAACCGTGATCATAATCCCGTGAATTTCTCTGACTTTTAATTGCTGTCACTGTGCTGTTGCATCGACTGTGTAACCCTCCCCCTGGTGCAACCCGCTAACAATCAATTGCCTCCCGTTAATTAACACGCGAGCATTACTCGAATGCTGCCTGCTAATTCCCCCGCCATTAATAAATCACTTCTTTAATTACAGTTAACTGGGATCAGGCTATGGGCCCCCAGAGCCCACACCAGGCAAATGTTCGTGTTTGCTCGAGCCAGGCCCTGGCTAGGCGGGCCATTAAATCGGGCCCAACCCTTCACACGCATTCAGCCAGAGTCATTAGGGCACCACCGTAGACTAGCAATTAAAAATGCAATTTAATAAGAGAAATGCAGTGTGATGCAAATGAACCAAACCAGCTTTGTGTGCATTTCCAGCAAATTGGATATCGCCGTGCAGAAACGACGTCCACCACCACCCTCCCACATCCCCTTTTGTATAAGTTCGATTCCTACATAATAATGGACGCATTACTTCTTATTGACTTGCCCTTTGCACGGTCGCCTTAGTAGTCCTTCTTGGAAGGCACGAGTGTTTAGCATTTTTTACCAAAATGTAATACCATAGCAAATCTTCCAGTTGCTTTAGAGATGCTGGAATAAGAAATCTGCAAATATCTTACTCAGTGTTCCAAACTGTTCAAATCTGGAAGATTTGGTAACCAGGGAAGATATTGAAGTGGCCTTTCAGCGCTATGCCAGCCTGTTATAACCCCCCATCTATATTCAATTCATACCCTAACGATAAGTGGTGGTAGGGATGTAATGCATCAACTCCCATCCCAATTAATTTAGCAGTTACCAACGATAGCTTGACGATATTTAATGTTACAATGATGATGGACACCAGCATCATTGTGTTTAAATTGCCTTCAATTATTCAGTTAAATTGAACTTCGCGATACTTAAAGCATGATACGAGCTATCTGACACCTACACCTTCTAGAGATTCTAGTCCATCATCGTCCAATTTTTGTGAACCTCTACCTCCCCCTACAACCATGCACGACCCCTATTGTGCAACATTTGCATTGTCTGTTATCATTAACCAAAGTGTATTCTTGGAAGGACTGGAACATGACCGAAATCCCTAAGTGAGAAAGACGGTTAAAATGAGACCAACTGTACCTTATTGCTGTCTTTACTGTTAATCTAATTACCACTTTATATTAGAGCTAACTATAACCTTACGACTGGCTTATAAAATAAGATCGTTCTGTCTGTAATCCAATGCTTGCCCAGGGATCTCGGTTGATCCCCAGGAAAGAAATTCTCGGATTTCATCGACTGATTTTTGGAGACTCTTTTAGGATTAATTGGCAGATCTAGACGAGTTTGGTTGAGCGAATTTAATTACGTTTCCCGGTTCTGCGCGCCCCAATCGAAAATCGATGAATTCATTACGTCGGTTCTCGTAACGGTTATAATGTGTATAATTTAATGCGGTTTTTATTAATTATTTCTGGAAAGGCGATATTGTTCAATTTGCACGCAGAGGCCCCCCTTATAGGAAAACGGTTGAGTGTCGAAATAAGAAACGAGTGGAAGTCTTTGGAGGCAGCTTCTTGTACGGAAGTTAATTGAATTTGATGGGTAGTACATAGGTGAGTTTCATTAAATATAAGCAATTAAATGCGCGTTATTCTTCTTAACTACTTGGGAATGTTGTTTTTCCCGTGCGCTGAATTCTTCACTGCACTTGTAGATTTAATGGCAATGTTTGAATTGTGAAATCAATATTTATGTAGATATACAGTACTGATACGTGTGTAAATAATAGGCGCGATAATAAAAAGCGAATACTGGAGTATAAACTTAGAAATTGCTCAGTCGTTACCTTCAACTGCAAAAAGGATCCATCATTTTTGGTTAAACGTCCAACTATTCTTGTACACTACAGGGGTATACTATAGCTTGTCTTGCTCCAAATGTGGCTAGAACATTTATATTCCATACTTGTCTAGTATTCAAGAATGACACTCATCATAAAAATTATTTCTTAGTTTAGCAGGCACCTTATCAATAGGCAATCACTGCCAACATTCGAGCTGTTCGGATGAGCCCACTTTCAGACACCCTTTCTTGATTTCACTGATAGCCGTAGGTTTGGATCTGTCCTAAATAAACAGGTGGTATTGGTAGTATTCTCGAAACTAAACAAAAAGTTTCCTAATAACATGGGTACTCGAATAGTAGATTTCAAAAATACAGTTCCGTCGCTCATTGCAAACAAAAATCATCAAAAAGAGCTGTTAAAAGGACCACATTTTGTTAAAAAGGTGGAAGAACTATTTTGTTACATGATGCACGTGTGTTTTGTTTGCAATCACTAGAAATGAAAGCCAAAACGCGACTAGCTTTTGACTACATAGACGCCATTTTCGATGCTTGCGGTTGGAGCGCCACCTGCTGGTACTCCCTGTGAACCAAATACACGAAATAAAATCATCACAATTTGCACGAAATTTTCAACCACAGCAACCACAGCAATAAATACATAAACGAAGGAAAACTATAGGCTCAATCCAGAGCCCTCCGTTGGAAAGGAGTAACCAATCATCATCATCATCATCATCATCAGGAGTTTTTCTACCCGTCTCTAAAAATGTCATTCTCGTAACTTCGTGTAATGAGGGTAGGACTTCATGATCACCAGTATAGGCTACTAATATATCACGTGCATATTTGGAGCAGTGTCTTTCTACTCTGCAACCT
Source organism: Cylindroiulus punctatus (assembly GCA_034695085.1). Lineage (NCBI taxonomy): Eukaryota > Metazoa > Arthropoda > Diplopoda > Julida > Julidae > Cylindroiulus > Cylindroiulus punctatus. Next base: position 19,773 of record JAQFYZ010001425.1, on the reverse strand, counting down.
TGTAGAAACAGAAATTGACATACATTGTACATTCATGTACGTCCAACTTTAAAATTGGAAGACATATGTATGATGTGGCTCTTCTTTTATTCGAGTTCTTGCAAGAGCACTCGAGAGCATGCATGCACTTAGGTGTTACACCTGTTGAGTGGATACATTGACAGGTTATCTTACGCAATTGATGCGAAATTTGCATTTTGGTAAAGTGGTGGATGGCCATCAGCCCGTCCACTTGAACGCTCTGAAAGCCATCTTGAAACGTGAATAACGATGTGCGTAATGCTGGCCCTGCATCGACCATCGCGCTGACCATTGTCCGGCAACCGCAAGCCACGTGACCACCCTTGGAAGGCCGCTCGGCTTTGGCGAATGGCAGGTTTAATAAGTGCGGTTTGCATTCCGAGCTTCGTTCGGTGGCTGAAATTCCTCCGAAGCCACAGGCCAAATTTAGTTCGCTTAATGGACGTATCATGGAGGCATGGCTGTGGTAATTGGTATGCCAATTACTAGGCGAACCTATTTGGCTAATAAATATGCAGCCGAAGGTGTCACGCTCTTAATTGCACCAACAAACGCAATTAGAAATATGGGCCATGGGTTGCTAAGGTTGCAGTGAAACGCGTGCCAAATGCTGATGGGCATGACAACGACGAGAGTGGTTGAGCCTGACCCCGTGACCTTTATCCCATCTGCTAATGCATATGTACGAGGGTTCATGCGCATTTCTAAAATGGTCATTTCTGGAAGCGTGGCGCTAAGATTGCATCCATTCCCTGCTCTGCATGGGCTGTAAACTAACATTAAGTCAATTTATTTTATGGCAGCTTAAGGGGTCGTGCATAAAGGACGTCCTAGGTTGAAAGGGTCGGATTAACGCTCACTCGTATTTTTAAAACTGTTAACTCTCATTAAGACTACTCGTATTTTTTAAGACTTTTTAAAACTGCCCAGAGTGCCGTCTGTTTTCACTCACTGTGTATCCGATACATACATGAAATAAAAAACTTTAGTTTTTACCTTTATCCAAAATATGTTCCTTTTAACTCTAATTTTTTTAATTAACCTGTAGAACTTTGCGAGTTGGTTAACATGACTTTTAAAGTTTAATTCACTCCTCATATGCAAAGACTGAATCTATTATCTTTTGATTTTTCTGCCTTGAAGATTTCTTATTCAATAAGGTCAGTTCAAGAATTGGGGTTGTATTGCCACATAAACAAACCGGTCATTTCAAGCGTTGTTTTAAATTAAAGTACCTCGTATTAGAAATTTCGCTAATTATCCAGGATGGTTTTGTGAAATTATCAATAACAAGTCGACACATTAGTAGTGGGCGGATTCGGATGCCAATTATTTCATGGCACTCGTTTGCGTGCTATCGAAATGGATCGCTTTTGAAAATCATATTTCATTTAATTTCCTGATGGAGAGGTTTCGATGCAAATCTTCCTGTTGCTGAACAAGCCCGCCCACGCATATCTATTCATTGCGCAATTGAATTGGTTCAATGTTTTCTCGAACGAGTGTCATAATGAGTATTTCCCCTTATTTATCCCCACTCGGTGCTGTTAATCGTGGTATTTTCTCCCTGGTGGCAAACATCGCATGATTTCCGGTTGCCTTGGAGACAGTGCTCGAGATGCGTTCCATCTGGCATGTTTATTCCCACCATGTCGTTTGATCGGAAATATATTCGCGAGTGATTACAATAGCATCACACCCATGGTGTTCTGGAAATGTTGCAGTCTGCAAAAAAAATGATCGAAGTGTTAAAACTGGAAAATGGAATTCTTTTTTAAGCTGCCCTACCGCCAGGCAACCACTGCCAGCTAGCATATGGGACCGAATTAATCGCACCATTATACTTGAATTGTTTATTGTTGGCACCATGCCTATAAAACACTCAGAATCGTATACAAGTGCATGCAATAGATAAATTCGTTTAAATTTATTTGTTGCACTCGCACCGTTTTTGAATATTGTTAGGCTCGGTTCTTAGAGTATGTTGCGCGTATTTGGCACCGATTCTGAATATTTTTGAATTTCAAATCTTCGATTGTTCTAAACAAAGTTGTTGAACCCTGTAATACTACGTATCCACCGGAATTTTGAATTGTAATTGGTGGCCGAACCAACAATTCATTTCTCGGTGGAAACACAAAACGGATGTTGATCCAACGTTAATTGCGTGACACAATTCAGCCACGAACCAATGATTGCGTGACGTCAGGCCGTGTCAACACTCAACTTTTCCATGCGCCAATGTGACGATGCGATCCCTACAAATCCCTAGCGTACAGTTCCCGTCTGCTACGCTCGTACAGCATATCATAGAAAGCGATTAAATTGATTAATACGTTTGTAATTGCAGAACAATCGGGTGAGTTGCTATTTTAGTGCATATTTTATGGTTGTATCATACAGGGGCACACGTGGTAGCCGACGAAACTATGAAGTCTGCGGATGCAAAATAAACGATCACCCTGTAAAAAACAGCCCAATCCCGTCATGCAACGCGAAATGTGGGTTCCCCGTGGAAACACGCAATTCACAATACAAATAATACAATAATCACAATACAAAAATTGCTGGAAAAGATCATTTTGGTGGAAACGTAGTATTAGCATTCCAAATGGAACCCAGTTGGACTATCGCTGATCTAACGAGCATCGACATAACTGAGGAGGGGGGAGTCTACTTTCTGATGGACGTCGTATATGGACAGCCCCTAAACGGACTCGTAAAAGCCACAGCTGCGCAACGCTTCAATTTCTGGGGTTAATGTCGCGTGATTTTCGCGTTGTAAAATTGCACGGCCGCCATGTCATATAGCGCCAGATCCGGCGATAAGCAAGTGCGTAATTGCATTTGCTCAGCGCCAGCATCAGTGTTCGCTGCTGTAATTAAAACGGCAATAAGCAACAAATTGAAGCAATTAAGGCGACTATGAAGGACAGATTGGTTGCCATCCCCCTGTACGTGCAGGATCAATACCAACAACGTGCATTTACTTCTTGTGCAATGGCAGGCGAGTACATCTCAACTCTTCGCATCCCCCAGCCATTATTTCTCGAGATCTGCATGATCCCAGCCGTTTTATGGACTCCCATTGCCACTCAAGCGATGGAAAAGAGCGAGAATTACGGGATTGTGCTTGCTTGCACTCGCCCCCTTACATTAGGGGCCTGGCCATGGGTTTCAATCCCTTCAGGAGCCAAATGTTGAACGAAAGCTTAAAGGGCGCTTAGGGGCTTCGTTTCAGAAATGAATGAATGTTGTAGTTCTTATTAGAGTGATTAAACTTCCCCCAGCTGATTGGGCCCCCCACATTACTCCTAAGCTGGGCTCGATTGCCACACATCTGGGTTGGAATTGAAACTCGAGCCAGTTCAACAGGGATCACAAACTCCAGCCCTTAACTAGAAATTAATTTATTAAACTGTTTAAGTGTTACCATGAATATATTTTGGAAACAGAACTTCCACAAGGCCGGCTAGAGATCCCTCAAGATGGCAGTCTCACTGTCTCTGGACGGCCAAGCAGTGGCTTGGAATTGTGATAAATTGAAACATAAGATACGTCAGCTTTTCCTACATACACTGTGGATGCCATTTTGGATTGTGGCTGTTACAGCGCAACCTGCTGGTACTCCCAGTGAACTAAATACCTGGAATAAAATAATAATTCTACCGTTTTCTCCAAAAGTTGTCCCGTGTAACTTAACTTTTTTTTTAAATTAATTTTTGTAGTAAGGGTAGAACTCCATAATACGTAATGCAGAATACACAGTGAAGGAAAATTTCAGTTAAGGCTCATCAAAAGTGCGTTGTGACTTTGGGGACACTCTGCACAAAATTGCGAAACACAATTTCTCCTTTCCTGATTTTTCCTTTCCTTTTTTTGTAAACATAAAATTTTTAACTTTTTATTTTGCTTTATGAGCGATAGATGGCAGCATCTGCCGTCTGAATGGGAATATAAGAGATCTAGAATTTGGAGCAATTAATTCTAAAAACGAAATGTCTTTTAATTTTATATAGTGCAGGAACTTACATGTGCTATCAATGCAAACTTCGAATTAAAACATTTAGTTTCATTTGAAATTATCTTATCTGTACAAAATAACGTAAATTCAATTGTAAAAAATCACTTTCAGTGCGCTTTGGAAACCAATTTTGGCAACACCTATTGGAAATTCCATGACTTTTCCCTCGGTCATTCTGTTATTCATTGGTATATAGTAAAAAGTACGATTGGGAATGTTTGCAGTTTACACAAAGATAACTAAGATGGGTTCACTATTAGTGTCATTGGTTGCATATCCTGGTTCATATCAACTTAGCATTCGGTTATCACCTCATTGCCAATCTATGTCGTTCTCTATATACAGTATGAAACAAAAATCTCCACTTTGCAAACTTTTTCTAAGGGAAGATGCTGTAGTATGGGTTCCTCGCCTGAATGCAGGCTCGTATGAGCGACGATGCCGGGGCTAATAAAAATGCATCTTCATGGACGTCGTCCATGGTGCACTGGGGTGCAGTGACGTCACTGCATGTAGTGTGCGTGTAGAAGCGCACTATGAGCGTGAATTGATCGGCGTAAATCCGGCTGGCACGCCTGGCGCTGTTGATTGCCGTGCTGGGAGTGTGTGATTCCCAGCGAAACAATTGTTTCATTTGTGCGTGGAAGACAATGGCTCGCATGCCGCATCCTCAACTTCAATTTGATACACTCCGAAAATAGCGCGCACGGTACATCTGGATCAACGCCTATATACAGGGTTTTCATTAAAATAAGTAACCAGGGCGTGGCCGCGCCATATCGCCCCGCTTTACGAGCCAAATTTATGAGCATTAAGCTCCTTTCTGCTTGCTTTACTTTATTAATATCTTCCCTTTTCGATGGCATGCATCGTGCATTAGGTGCCCGCGGGGGACGCTCGGAAAGTTAGCGCCGCGGATCGATATAGGAGGGCGAATGTGACTGAAAGACTGACATATGAACGTTTAGATTGAAAGTTGCTCAGAAAATGCACTTGATGTATGACAATTGTAACGATCAAAATCTGAACATATTTAGGGCGTGTATGTTTTTTTTGCAAGAAACACGCGATGAAATGACGGAATCTCGAACTGGCCAGTCTGTGTTCTGCAAACTAATGAAGTCCTACGTGTTGAAAAGTTTTAATTTGGAATAATCTGTGCAACGGCCAACAAATTTGCCTACTGCTTTTAATGTTGTAAAAAGCTCTTAAAACATGCGTGGGGTAAAATTTTGATACTAGGAATTCGCCAGGATTATTTTCGAAAAATTCTTTTTTTTAAAAAAAAAACTTTTTCCTGGATATTTACAATGCGCCTTTTTGACCACCTTATGTGTAAACCAACCGTAAACTAACCTAACTTAAACTTACTCAAGAATGCAATTGCTTTATTTAGCTGCCCCAGATGTGGGGCAATCACTGCTTGCATATGAGTCTTGACGTGGGGCATTGTATAGGGGCATATTGTATTTTGCAGCCTGCAGTGCATTTATTTTTCAAAATGATTCAATGACTCGTGTCCAAAAGATTAGTCAATATATTTTGTGGTTTAGTTACGCATCATAAGTTTTGTAGACATACTCGTATATATTAAAGATTTCGAGTCTGAAAAAAGGACAGGTAAATGCAGGTTGGGCACGTACCACCTTAATTCTAAACTACGCAATATTTGTCAGCAAATAGTTAATTGACATCTTCCATGGAGAAATTTCCAATCGAGTTAATTGCTTTTCATGCCGGCAGAAAGATTACCGACCAGTTTACGCGTACGTATTTCCATGAAGTTTCTTCGCGTAACCTTACCTTAATTCGCTAAAAAAAAAAAAAAAAAAAAAAAAGTGGCAGGTTAAGCGGTAATGGTAAATTTGTAATGACATATTCAGCTGCTTGCTTACTCGTTATAGGAAAAATCGAGCATTGCGTGTCTGCGTCTGATTACAGCTTGTATTCTAATGTGGGAATTGGTGTTGTCTAGTAAGAAATGCGTGGTAAATCTTTAAGATATGATTAATTCAAGCACGCACGTCTACCTCATTATTTACTTTGGCTATAATTAATATTCCCGAACGGTTTTGCCAGGTTAATAAGCACTTCCCTCGTGTCTTGAAGCCTGCATTTAAAGTGGTTTGCTCGTAATTCAGTTTGCACCTTGTTATTAATTATTGGGGAAAACGAGCCCACAGGCAGGGGTACAAGTTATGGAAATGAAGTTATTATACACAACAGCTTTGGTCATACGCGTCCACCTGACTCCTGGGGCAACACATTTCAACTACAATGTACGTGGATGTGATTCGTGTTTCGACCGAAACTAATCTGGTGGGAAAGGCGTTAACGCGACGCAGGAAATTATGTATATTTTAAATATGGCTGGCGGCACTCGTGTGTGCGAACATCAGCGTGGCTCGCAAAACAAGCACGATCTTAAAATTTACGAAATTATGTTATACTAGTCTATAGAACTGTTCATTTGTAAGAATGCTCTTAAATTATGGCGGAGGTTGCATCACTAATACGTACATTACTTGTTTTTTCTTTAAAAAAGCTGTTTTCCAAGCAAAACATATACTCTTTGTCATGCCAGGTTGTTTAAACCAGCCTAATATCTGCTGGAATGTATTAATTAATACGCCCACTTTTGCTGCATGCCATCTATTGCACGTAAATTGCCTACACTTCCCTGTAATTAAGACATGATATTTTCCATGCATGCAAGTTTATCACTCAACAGGCTCACTAAATATAAATATTTCATAATGCGGTATGAAGAATCCTAACCGAATTTCTAGGGAAACTATACATGCATACATTCGTGAGCAACTGTAGACATGTATAGTACATGTAAATCGGCTCTATACACTCTAAACGGAAAAAGTACAACTATATACACACCCTATGGGTACATATGTTGATTGCACGTGTACCCTTCACATGTGTTCCCATGATCATATTGTACCTTGAGGTACAAATATTTAAATCATTTCATCCCTTTGGGTACATATATGATATATGGGGTGCAAATGCACATTTGTACCCCACAAAAACTGCATTTGTACTTTTACTGTTTACAGTGTAGAGGGCAGAGCGATAACTCCACATTGAGAATAGCACACCTAATTAGGTGCACATTGCATGTTGTATTACATGTATTACATGCAAGTAACGGTCTATAATGCATTACATGTAATGCATGACATAGACACAATGGCTCGTGGCCTGGCAGTGAGTTCAATAGTAGTTCATCCATATGTACCAATGGCGCATGCTGTCAGAGACGGGCAGTATTTCATAAGGTGCGAATGCAGCATTTTTTTGAGAAATGTGTGGAGCGTGAGGCCATTTTGTGGGTGAATTCCATCCACAGCCACCCTGTCACGTGGCAGTTCCCTCGGTCATCCGAGGAGAATTGAAGGCAATTTATGGCATAAATTGCCTTCAATTCCCTTAAGATGGTGGAGGAAACCAATAATGCGTAGTGGCGTATTGATGGGTGGGAAGGCCAAACAGATCCACATATTGGTCGTTATGAAAGTAATGGAAGGCTATAGGCGGATGGAGTCGTTACATCATCTGTATATGACCGATTGTTGAGCCCTATATGGACGGCTCTTAATCCCCCCATAATTACCGTCACGACAGCCACGTCCGTTTAGTGATCCCCCGAATAGCAGATGGCTCCCCCTAACCGTAAACAATAAATTGCCTTCCTTTTCTCCTGGAGAAGCAATAATTGAGTGAAAGGAACGACTCGAGATGGCGCTAACGAAAGATTTCGGCTGCCTATTGGGCCAAAGCCCTCCACCTAATGGGCCATTGATTGGCACATCCATCCAGCGGCGTGCCACGCTCGTAATATTCGACCTGACATTTATTGGATATTTATTATCCAACTAGAGATTCGGAGCCCGTGCAGCCATAAGCGGGGCCATGATAGCCCAGCCATTTTGATTTTAATCTCGTCAGGCTTTTTTATGTTGACGCCATGAAATTGGGGGATTTCATTACCACTGGATGCACTTTACGCCTCTGCGGCGGTAATCGCGCTTTATTTCCACTTGGAAATCATGAAGCACTCGATTTGCATGCACCGACGCCGCCAGGGGGAGCTACGACCCCTGGCCGGGCAGCGTGGGTGGACATGTGTACCCCATCGACCCTATTGGAGGTCAATGATGCGAGATGTACAGTGGTGCATGAAGTACATACATGTACACGCTGTAGTCTGCATTGATAAAATGCATTTCCTATCAAATTGCAGTATGTCTACAGTATCAAAGTTTACAACTTTGATGTCACTTTATATAGCATACATGCATGCATGCTAGGACTTTGCGAAGTTTGTAGAGGTACAGTGTACCGTAATAATTTTTCGTCAGCGGCAACTATCTTGTATCATTACATTTAATGCAGTGTCAGCATCTCAGGTGTCATGTGTTGTGGGGAGGGGAAAAACGCGGGGCCAGATACGCAAGTACACAAATGTTACAGTAAAAAGAGCAATGAGAATGAAAGGAAATATACGGAATGTAAAATTGCAGAAACAAAATGATTGATGAAATACATAAGAATGACATGGCACCCAGGTATATACTGTACAAAAATAGTATAGCAAAAAGGACGGAAAAGTAAAAGCAGAAAAACAACCTTAGTGTTTTACAAAAAGTGGGTGACAAATGATGGATTTTTTGGAAAACATTGGGAAAGATTACATAGTTTTACCAAGATCATTAGCATTATACATGTAATTGCTACCCTTACCCAGATAACCATACTTGAACGTGCTATAAAGCGGTTTTGGTTAAGGCCCATTGAAAATGATTTTTTGCAATTGAATTTACCTAATTTTGGACAGATAAGATAATTTCAAATGAAAGTAAATGTTTTAATTCGAAGTTTATATTGACAGTAAATGCCTGGACTATATCAAATTAAAAGACATTTCGTTTTTAGAATTGTTCCAAATTCTAGATCTCTTATAGTCCCATTCAGACGGCAGGTGCTGCCATCTATCGCTCATAAAGCAAAATAAAAAGTCAAACATAGAACTATCGTTTTTATTCATATCATATGCATTTCCACAAGTTGTCAAATAGTACCACCAATAAAACGCAAGTCCCTCTTAATGTTAACATGTTGATCAGGAAAGGAGAAATTGAGTTCGCTATTTTGTGCAGGGTGTCCCCAAAGTCACAACGCACTTTCAATGGGTGTTAATAAAGGAAAAAGTCTTGAAAGCACAGCAATTTTTGCTTGCTTAGTTTCTGGGCCTTCGGAGATTTTAGTCAACTTCATAAGACCTGCTGTCCCATTTCCAACTCCATGGCGCGTCTAATGACGTCAGTTTACGGAGTCCCATAGATGGTCCCTGCACCAGCGGGATGAACGATGGGCAATGTTAAGCATCGATTTCTTTCCTTTGTTTGAAGCGGCGTAATAAGGAGGCTCTCAGGCGTCGTTTAAAAGAGGGCTCTGGCTGTTCATCTCTGTGGGGCTGATACATGTATAGGCGCCACTCGACCAACTCAGGTGAATGCTAATCTAATGAAGGCGAGAGACACGCTGGGGAAATAACATTTCCTTTATGCCATACCCCGACAGGCACACGTTAGACGTACGAGGGGAAGGGAAAGGGGGCGGAGGGTGGTGGAAATCAATAGCTCGTCCAGGGACTCCGTACTTTCAGTGATAGGCGTGCGCGTGTTTTCCATTGTCCACAAACGCTGACCGCACGAGGTGATGGAGTTCAAATTTCTTCGACGCTATCTGGCGAAATTCGATGCTCTAGCATTTCAAGAAGCCGTGTATATCGACCGGCTGCAAACCCAATTAAATCGGGCTTTGCTGCCTCTTCCTTCACCGGGTAAGAAGCTGGGGCAGATCTTACACATTTCTTCGCATTTTATCTGGCCGATATGTTATAAATATGAGCTGGTTTCACGCGTGGGGACGTTCACGTATTATGTTAACATCTTAGGAAAACATGGGGGAAGGAGCAGGATTGATGGCCAAATGATGGCGTGGAACTGATGGAATTGATGAATTGATTTTTCTTTCATAAAAATTTGGGATAAAAACCATGATTGTTTTGTCGTTAGCTTTGGTAACTGATAACAACAAGAAGCATTTTATGCTGGTGGCTTTTTAAGCGTACTTTTCTGTGTGAATTATGTCAGATTATCAATCGACGTCCATTATCCATTATCTGATTCAATTAAAATAATCGTTGTTGTTTTATTACGACGGTTAATTTAAACTAGTGTTCTTGTTTATAACTACGCTCATATACACTAGTGTAGTTAGTGGGCTTCGGCGCAATTTTCCTGCTTTTCTTCATAATTAAGCCCTCAACTCGATTGTCATATCTGGTGAATTCAGAATGAAAGTTAATTGAATGCAAAAATTGAGTTCTGCAGATTTAGATGTGTCAAGAAGCAGTTTAATGACACAGCTCGAATTAATAATTAGATGCAAGCGTGCAATTTATTCCAGCCTAACGCACTAAGTGCCAAAAATGCAAAGGAGTTAATTTGTGCAACATGATGCATACATTAACCAAGCCTAACGCACTTGTAGCCTCGTTGATATCATGTTGCAACTTGCATTTTGTGGCACTTGCACTCTTTTTTCGAGTCTCCATCTTTAGCGCCGTGGGTGCGCAAAGTGTCCGCTAGATGGCGCTGGGGAAATCTAGATGGCGCTAGAAAGGCTCTGGGCGATCGGTCTGCCATTTGCGGTCCGTCTGGTTTCTGCTAGGCCGACCACTCTCTTTTCCTTCGTCCACTCCGTTCGATCGTCTTTTCCCCTCCACTCCCTCTCGGCCACGATGTTTGGTCAATAAACGCAAGTGACAGCCGCTAATAGGCTCGGAATTAGCGACGCTGCAACGGCCAGAATTTTCATTTAATCGAAAGCGGCGCTCCAGCTAGCGAAAATGCGATTAAGCCGCCTTAAGCCTCACCTATTGAATTAGCATTAACGAAAGCGTGGCTGAAATACGCGAAAGCGGCGACCAGTGGAGCGGAAATTTCTTCCAAGAACTGCTTTTTTTTATATATCCGAACCAACGAAGAGATTTTTCCATTCCCATTCCCCCATCCAATCCGAGGGAATTTCCCCTGTAGCCAGCGCTCCCCCGGCAAATAGTGTAATTACAAAAGCGCTCATCCTCAAAACCTCATTACCATTTCTATGGCAATTTGACACCCTTCAGTGAGTGTGCGGGGGAAATGAGGTGCTGCTAATTATACTGCTATGCAGCCTGTTTATTTTGATTAGGCGGCCAATTTATGCGAATTTCAGTCGAGCGCTTTGTCATGAGCGGAAGGTGACGCCAACTTCCGTGCGCACTTGGCGGCGATTGCTTTTTACCTGTTTTCATCCACCCCCGCTCCGAGCGCCGTAGCGGAATTCTGCCAATTTGCTATTTTAATTACCAATAAAGTTTTTTTACTGCTTTAGTACCATCGGAGCGTCGAATAACCTATTGTATCTATTCACTCGAGGTGGTGGTAAGCGAAGCGTGTCAGATGCGTCATGGTCAATGGCAATCTTAATATTGGCTTCAAAATTGGCTGCAAACTAAGAGGCTGTCGCTGAAACTCCTTTCAGTCTGGAAATAGTCTGTCAGGTGACCATATTGTGAATACTGATTGAAACTCAGTACTGCGGAAGTTTGAGCTAGTCTCGGCGGAAGTCTCGCCAAAAGAACGAAAAAATGGCGTCGTTCAGACCAATAGGATGCAATTTCCTGTTTGCGATTAGTCCATCCTGCAATATAATATCGAGCATGGCAGCTATATTCCTCTTACCACTGAAACTCCTGAAATAGTACGTCGATAAGCCGAATCTCTTTGATTGGCTGGAAAAGTTTTCGTTCCTTTGGCGAGACGACTATAAGCTCTGCTACTTGTACTAGTAGTTATTGAGAAATTACTACATCGAGTAATTAACGTCTGTCCCCATCGACACACGTCATAATTCGCATAACAAGCACGACGCAGTCTCGATCAACGGCGAGTTTCAAGAGCCATCAAAAAACGAGGAAACAATAAAAAAAGGAATAAAAACGGAATTCTGGTAAAAGCCGTCGAACAAGACGACGCGAAGAAAATAAACGGAATATAAAATCGAGAGCGAAAATCTTTCCACCGCAGCGGCGTCGGCCATGTTGGCCAGCCATTTTTTTTTCTGCTGTTTATTTATTTTTATTTTTCGCAGGGAAAAACGGCCGAAACTCCCCCGGCCGCCCCCACGCACCAACCAGGATTTCTTACATTTGTATTACATCAACACTACACGCTCAAGTGCTCATCAAGAACGACATCTACCCTGTGTAATTATCTGCTTTCTGGCCCCCTCCCAGCCGTCCTGAGTGACGGCGCGCCGAGTCACGCGTTGGGCGGAGCCGTCGGCTGGGGCGGCGCCAGCCGACACACCACGTGGGCTGAGCCGCGGCATTGGCCAGCCGGCGGCTGAGTGGCAGCCGACGGCGCCCACGCAGCCGTCAGCCGAGTCACCCGGCGGGAGGAGCCGAGTCGGCTGGGCGGCGCTGCACCACGTGGGCTCGTTGCGAACGGTCATGTTTGTTGATAGGGCCAATCATTAAGTGCCATATTTGGCGAGTGTATTACTTTTACCGCTTCGGCTCAACCTCAGCGTTGGTCAAGCCAGTGCGTGTGGCATGTTGATGGAGCGGGGGTCAGCACGACCGGCCACCGAAGGCTGAAAAAAAAGGCGGAAAAAAGCGCCGCGAAACGGCCGCCGAAAAAGCACGCAGCTTCCGTCGCATCTTCGCCGCCTAGACACCCACCGGCAGCGGCACGAAGGAGAAGCCGTTTTTTGCGGGATCTGCGCGCTTCGGCAGTGTGCGGATTTTGCCGACGGTAATTGGCGGCACGTGTGCTCCGCGTGACGGCCATGGCCGGTAGCGCCCGGATCGGTAATTGGTGGCGGATGGTGGTGGACGTCTGAGAAGTGGCCGCTGGTGGCGCTAACACCCACCACCCCACCCACCCCCTCCCTGCCCGGCGACGCCCACTCCAGCCGGTGATGGACTGGTCGATTTCCATGGGGACGTGACGACCGACTAGCCGCGCTTTGCTGCCCGCCGAGGTGGCGGACTGGACCGCCGCAGCCATGTACCCCAACCCGGCAAGGCATCCCGTAAGTGCAAAAAAATAACGAAAAAAATGGGTATACAGGACCGGTGAATGGTGACACGCAAACAGTGGCGGGTCGTCGTGGATGAGCGGTTTCCGAAAACGTTAGGCTTACCGGAATTATTTTTGTCCGGTGAAAATGGTCGATGCCGGTTGAAGGTCAACTGCGCAGTTGAAAAAATTTCGGCGGCTCTTTAGATTGAGCCAGCTTTGGCGGCCATGCTCGTTTTCTACGGAGCCTGTTACGGACAGTTTCAGGTTAGGTTAGCTCAGCTCGAAGAGGTGTCCAGGGGCCAGTTCTGACCTAATCTTGACCTAAAACTGGGAACTCTTTAGATGAAGCCAGCAATGGCGGCCACGCTTTGTTTTCTACGGAGCCTGTTACGGATAGTTTTAGGTTAGGTTAGCTCAAAGGGGTGTCCAGGGGCCAGTTCTGACATAATCTTAACCTAAAACTGGTAACTCTTTAGATGAAGCCAGCAATGGCGGCCATGCTCGTTTTCTACGGAGCCTGTTACGGATAGTTTTAGGTTAGGTTAGCTCGAAGAGGTGTCCAGGGGCCAGTTCTGACCTAATCTTAACCTAAAACTGGTAACTCTTTAGATGAAGCCAGCAATGGTGGCCACGCTCGTTTTCTACGGAGCCTGTTACGGATAGTTTTAGGTTAAGATTAGGTCAGGTTAGGTCAGAACTGGCCCCCTGGACACCTCTTTGACCTAACCTAACCTAAAGTATCCGTAACAGGCTCCGTAGAAAACAAGCGTGGCCGCCATTGCTGGCTTCATCTAAAGAGTAACCAAAATTTCGCATTCCAAAATTTTTCCAAACTGGATGTCGGCATTTGGGTGAACCCGTGGCCGGGTTATCTTAGCAGCCGTTATCTGGTTTAATCCCCATATTAGAAAACCGGGTAACTCTTCGGAATAAGCCAATAATGGCGCCCGCGCTTTTTTTCTACGGAGCCTGTTACGGATAGTTTTAGATTAGGTTAGGTCAGAACTGGCCCCCTGGACACCTTTTTGACCTAACCTAACCTAATCTAAAGTATCCGTAACAGGCCGTAAAAAGCGTGGCCGCCATTGTTGGCTTATTCCGAAGAGTTACCGAAAACCGTCGCCAACGAAAATTTTGCAATTGGTTGGTTGCATTTGGGAACTTGAACTTTTGTTGACCCCCACCTCCTATGTAATCATGTCGTAACACTTGTTGGTCACCTCTCCCCACTCGAGATTGTAGCATACCACGGTAACTCGGTACCAACTGACAAGAGATTCGACTTTGCAGTTTAAGGGAATTTTTGTGAGAAATTGTTTCAAAAATGTAAATGGTAAATATCAACGTTTGGAAAGGCAATAGCATATGATGCGTGCGAGTTTTGCTGGAAAATTTGTTTCCAATGAAGCATTGGCGAATTTGTATAAAAATGAGAAAAGCTGGGATGTGATGTGGTTTCTCCATACTCCTTCCTAAAACTTGAAAAGCATGACATGCCTCGCAATCCGCCCTGAAGGCAGGGTCTGAGGATCTAAGAAAATGTACTTTAGGCTTATCAGATTTCGTCTGGAATTTCGTGGCATAAATCACTCGAGTGAACTTTTGAAAATGTCGGGATTTGGTTTAACCTTAAGCTGGCCCTTTAAAGCTAGCAGTTTTGAAATAAATTAATAGAAATTACACATGTCATTTACATACATGTACATGTTCATGTATAGCCTGAACCTACTTGATAGTTACTGAATTGACCCTTGGACAAGTGTTGACTGTGAGACCGGCGACGAGGTCTCACATTGACCTTGCTCACTTTAGGCAACCACATACTAGGAGTCTAATAATAAAGTATGACCAAACATACATGTACATTTCTTTTGATTTACGTGTATCTTTTTTGACAATTGGTGTTACACGCCAACTTTTAATTTAGATTGTGTCTGTGTATAGATTAAACCAGTTTTATTGGAGGAATCAAATGATTATCCGTTTATTTACTTGACTCAGAAAACCTCGACCCTGTTTCTGTTATAGCCAGTGGCAATAAAATGTAGTGCCCTGTAATTGTAATTGACTTGAGATCGATTTTGGTTATAGCCATGTTCGTGCCTTACTTTGTTCTTTTTATCAGAGAATTTCTGGATATTTGGAAGCTAAAAGGAATGCATCGGAATCTGTGATTAACCAATTTTTAGAATAAACCTTTCATATCAGCTGATATGCTACAGTACATTGACAGGCTGAAGAAAATTTCATAATAATATTTGAGAAATACTGCTGTTTGTATAGCAAGGTGATTAGAATTGGGTTGTCCCATACGCCTGCATGTTGGATTTAAATACATGTACAGTGTAGTAGGTTTTTAAAACGTACAATTTTATTCCTAGGTATCATAAAATTTAGAACAACGTCTAATTAACTAGTTGTCCTCAGAACGTGCCGTAAAAAATGTCAAAGCTGATTGTAATTGCTATGAGGTTGTTAAAATTAAACGGCAACGATTACTACCAATTAGACCTATTTTTGGCACTTACATCAATGCAGTGAACGATGTTTACCAAGTCGTTAAAATACATCTGCCAACGACTCTTGAATATTTACTTAACTCTTTCACAAACTTATATTTTGGTGTAATTGCAATGTTGCGATAACCCAGGGCTCTTGTCTTCAAGGTCGATGGAATTAAGTGCTATGCATGGAGGATGACCGTTGTCCTAAAAATAAGAAAAAAAATCATAATGTGCTGTCATGCACGCGAGTCAATGTTTAAGTCCAACATATATAGCAGCTAATTGGTACTACGAGCATTGTTGTCTTAATTCTTGATAAAACATATTGGCCTTAATTGTTGACTTATTGAAAAAATATCCATTAAAATTAATGTGTATATAGAATAGAATAATGGTCTGTAAACTTAAATGGCTCGTCCATCATACAACAAGTGCCATTTACGAATGGCTAATTATACAGTTTGAAGCACAGTTGAGTGTAACTGGCTGTTTGAGAGATGACATACTTGCCTGTATACTTACCCAAAACTTTCCTGTAATTAAGTTGGTGCCCATTTTAAAATTAAATAATTTTAATGTTGGTTTTATTTTTACAGGGCCCTCCACAGCCGGGTCAGCCGTTTAAGTTCACCGTGTCGGAATCGTGTGACAGAATAAAAGAAGAATTCAGCTTTCTTCAAGCCCAATATCACAGGTTCGAGATATTGTTTCTTATTACTGTATCAGAGACCTGGCAGATGCAAGAGATGCAACTTGATTCATAACTAAGCTGTTGATAAACTGCGTGATGCAGAACTTGGTTATTTATGTTTGGCTATTCAGTTTGGCCATATGCACATTTAATAAATGTACAGTTTGATATTTCTGTTAGTTCTATAAATCTGCTTATACAATACACTGCAGTACCTGGCAGTAGTCTACGTACATAGCGTTTTTACCCTCAAACACATGGCATCAATTGCCAAATGTTGTTGGCATAGGCCTGCAGTAATAAAAGGCTACATTCAAGGCTCCTACAACCGAGCACGTTAAGGAAACTGCAAATGGCATGTAAACAAATTAAACAGGCTTAACGTGAAACGAGCACGTGGCATCCTGTTTTACACCCAACATCCATTACAAGCATTTGGGAAAATATGCTGCAATTTCGGGTTAACCAAACTCTGAAAGACTAAACCCCCAAGGTCCGAGCTGCTTTTTTATGAAGCACAGGATTCTGGAGGTCACCACCTGTTGACAGACTTAAGATAAGTCATGTAAACTAGCATCTCTGGTGGTGGTTGGTGTACGGGAATTTTTTTTTCAAAATCCTGGTGGCATATACCATTGATCTCCACTGGTGACAAGCACAATGTTCATCATTCACTATGATGCTTAATTTTAAGGCGAGTCAAAGCTTGCATGTAAACGCAAATGTTTGTGTAATGGTATGTTCTAAAAGATCGCTTTTTGTTGACTGCATGCTACTGTACTATTCGGTGTACTATCCTAGAGTTTCATAGTCATATCACTTTTAATGTTGAAAATGTTTTAAGTACTTTGTGCACTCATTAAAGCAGTCGTTGATGCACTGCAGAATCGTGGACCTACTGGCTATAGCGTCATTGTTGACCGATTGCGTTGCGAATGACGCCAATGCAATTATCATACTGTATGTCGAAATGGCTCGCTTTGGTCGAAATATGGAAAGCCATAAATTATGTCGAGTTCAGATATCAAAAGACTAAGGAAGTATCAGCCAGTCGATGCTAGTTTGGTCCAGATCCCACACGACCTGCAGCATGGCACATCAGAATCAATGAATTTTGCACCAATTTTGTCACCTTGGTCATTTGGTCCGAAGCATCTGCTGTCCCTAAATCACTGGTTTTGAATTAAAACTAAGGGTGCCATCTTTGAAATGGGAGTAATCTCCTCTACTGGAGCAACCTGATCCTCTGTGTGGGTGATATATGACGCCATTAAAATGGCGGTGCAGTTCAAGAAGGGACTGGAGTCTGGAGGAGAGAATATTTAAGAAAAAAGATCGGGGTGATGATAGTGTTTACATGAAAAACAATCCCTGCCCGATCTGGTGACCCGTCTGCCCATTCGAGGTTAATTGAAGTGTGTTATGCACTTCCACCCATTCCAATGTCTGCAGCCATTTTTTTTTACTCCCCTCTACTCTTATCCTCGCTCGCGCCCCCTGTCCCACCGGGATGCTATTAGTCAAGTCGGTTGGGGGCACAGACCACATACCCCCCAAATAGGGCGTTAATTAAGGGGTTTCTCCAGCCAAAACATCCGTTGGATTGCCCAGTTTGGAGGAGAAGTTGTTTGACAAGTTGGAGTCCATGGGGGGAAATGTGCGAAAATTGATATGGGTGGCGCCACCTCTGCCTGCCGCTCCTTCCCAGTTAATAATTGAGCGAGATGCTAATCTGCGGATGCATTACCCGGCCAAGTACACCCCTAAGGAAGACTGACCCTGCCCGAAGAAATCAAATTTTGTTATGGTGGGCTGTGAACTTTGGAAAAATTCAACGTCGAAGTGCAGTACATGCAGGTTTATCAGGATGACTACTGAGCTAGAAACCTTTGAATTGTACATGATGTATACTGGGATATTTTCTGAGTAAATGTTCTGGAAGGTGCATAGTCATTCATATAACCAAATACTTTGTTTTGGAAATGTAGGCTAAAATCTGTATTTGGTCATTTTTATCATCAAGAAATCTTTAAAATTAGCTAAAATCTGGTTAAAATCTTAAGTTTACCATCTTACAAGTTTTCTGCAGGGAAGATCACATGGCCTTCAGCCATAGCTTCCTATGTTAAATATAAGTTTTAAAATGTTTTGGAAATGTTAGCAAAATCGGTACTTGTCCATTAACGGAACTACATATTATGTTAGGTTAGGTTATGTTTGGTTAGGTTATGTTAGGTAAGGTTAGGGTAGGTATAAACGCTCAAAAAACCTAATCTAACCTAACCTACCCTAACATAACAGGTAGTTCCGTTAATGGACAAGTACCGCAAAATCTGTATTTGGTTAAGTTTTCCGTCATTTTTATCTTCAAGAAATCTTTAAAATTAGCTAAAATCTGGTTAAAACTTAAGTTTACCTTGTTACAATTTAAGTTTTCTGCAGGGAAGATCACATGGCCTTCACCCATAGTTTCTTATGTTAATTTTAAGTGTAAAAATTGCTTTTTAATACGTGTACATTTATAGTATTTTCAAATTTTGTACATGTATTTGTTATAAAATCGATGTTGGCTTCATTTTGCACATCAGTTACGTGGAGCGCAACGTATTGCATTTTTTAGCGCATGACCCCTCCACCTCTTCGTCCCCCTTGCTGTCCGTCTCAATTCCAATTCAAATTACTGCAAACTGTAACTCCTGGTTTTACACGAGCATTCCAGTTCAGTCGTTTGAATAGTGGTCCACCCTCCTCTGGCGTGTACAGTAGTGCGCTTGATCATCCATGCGAGTGCTATCAATCTCAATGACCCCTGAAGAAAATGATAGAGGGCACTCCCGAAGAAAAGAAAATGGCGCTCCTGCTCGTGTGAAAAGTGGATTTGGCCGAACGAAAGCGAATGGGATTACAATAAAATGACTTCCTGATGACCTTTTTCTCCACTGAATCTATACATTTCAGGCAGGGGAAATGGTGGTTGGAAGGGGTCAGCGTTGCAGAATTAATACAAACGCCATTTTGTAACGCTGCCTTTTTCGAATAGGCTAACATGTGTTGCCGAGAGGAAATTTTCCCAGTGCGCCATCTAGTGGAAATTTTCCCAGTGCGCCATCTAGTGGAAATTTTCTCAGTGCGCCATCTAGTGGAAATTTTTCCAGTGCGCCATCTAGTGGAATTTGCGTTCTATGTGCATGACGTGCTAGACCAGTGTTTCCCAACGGGGGCGGTACCGCCCCCCTGGGGGCGTTGAAGAGACCAAAGGGGGCGTTATGGGTCCAAGGAAAATTTGGGGGGCGTTGAGGACCAACTGCCGCCCCCCTGGCGGATAAGAAGCCTCCCCACCAAGTGTAGAGAAATAGCCCAGATTTCATATATGAGGGCGAA
>JAQFYZ010001424.1:0-23593 GCA_034695085.1 Cylindroiulus punctatus | reverse complement strand
TTGGTGACTGCGGTGGAACTTTGGTGACTGCGGTGGAACTTTGGTGACTGCGGTGGAACTTTGGTGACTGCGGTGGAACTTTGGTGACTGCGGTGGAGCTTCGGTGGCTGCGGTGGAACTTCGGTGACTGCGCTGGGACTTCATGTGATGTCAATGTAACTTCACTAAGTACATTGTTGGACTTTATAGGACTGATTTATCTTCAAGAATTTTAAACTTTTCTGAAACTAGGAAGTACTCGACTTATCTTGAAGTCCTTGAAGTTTCATAGTTGTTGTACTGAAGTCGCACTGTATGTTCGTTTAAGTTTGTGAATTAATTGAGTCAAGAAAAGTCTTGCAGGTGTTCTTGCAAACTGGAGACACCAGTTAATCTATTGGAAAGCACATGATTTACAACAATAAAATTATGAGTATTCATGCTTACTGTGGGGTACCGAAGCAAATTTAATGGAGTTTGGTGCGTTCGGCACGCGAAGCATTTGCGTGATTTTTCGCACGGAAGTAGGAATTTTTTCGTGGATGAACTCGAAAAGTATTTCATGCCGTCTGAGAAATCCCACAATAAGCGGCCTTAATAACTTGGGCTAGGCCGATCTCGTTCCAGATTCTCGTTTGCTAGTGTGGGAGTGTTCCAAATGTTAGCGTTGCTATCGTGTTCACTGAACATTGTAGCTTTTTTGTACCAGTTAAATTGAAGTGACACCTGAGGGCTCTGCTCGAGTGCGTGTGCAGGTGTCACATGCCAATGGGTGTGTTTTGAAACCCTAATTACAACTATATAGCTTGGATGGTTTTTAAGTCAATGTGTCGAGCTTTGGACTACTTAATTGCTAAACTTAGCTTGGCACCGCCATTTAGGAAATGTCTACCAGTGTTAATATTTGGTAAACAGGCTGTGAACAAGTTTCATAACCCCAGATCCATTGCATGGCTATATTTACAATATGATACTCAATCCGGCAAGAATTGTGGGAAACCAATTTTGACTTGCAAACTGACATGCATTTCTCACTTGCTGTGTAATTATTTCCATCCTTTCGATATTGAAGTTGTATCCTCAGGGTTGCCACTGACCTGCAAAGTCAGGTAAATGAAAAATAGTCAGGCAAAGTAAGGAATAATTTAGACTGTGTAAAACAATCAGCTACAATTTTTAGAGATTAGAAGAAGCAGCTATTGTGGAAAAAAATTAGAAACTAGTGTGCAATTTTGTCATTGCGAAAGTTATATTTTCAAGTTAAAATGCTCAGATGCAATAAACGTTTGGTTTTATTTTAATCTTTGTAGTAAATGTAGTTCTTTTCAGATCACCGAGTAATGTACGAGGTACAAAAGTTAAATTTTTAAGTCAGACAAAGCAATTATATTGGTTCCATAAGGCAACATTTATGATTATTTTGTTCAAAGTCAGGCAAGACAGTTTTTAAAATATCGGTTTCAACACTACATCCTGTATTCTTAATACATGTACAGTATGTATTTCAGTTATAAACGAAACATAGGATGCCTGAACATTTGTTTGCCTTATGGCAACCATCAACTTGGAACTATTATAACTTCACATTTACATTGCCGATATACTTCATGATATGTTGTGATGTATGTTTGTGTCAGTACAGCACTTAAGTAGTGATGCTTTATCCTGGACGGTATGTAGGCTTCACTACAGTATCAGTGACAAGTGGTGTCATGTCAGTACATAAAATACTACGGTATAATTTTTATCCATTAGTATATGCAGTGGTGTATGTAGATGTCACTGAAGTACAGCTGTAGTAGTAGTAGTAGTAGTAGTGTCAGTAATGATGTAGTAGTGTATCACTATGGTTGTAGTGTTTTTAGTTTTTATCCATAATCAAATGTAATGATGAATGAAGGTACTACTGAAGTGTCAGTAGTAGCAAGTACAGTGTAGTCTCTATAATGTTAAAATGATGTCAGTATAGAAATTGCTACAGTACAATATGTAGGCGTTACTTGTGTTAGTAATGATATAGTGTTGTCAGCTGTGGTAATTATGATTTAGATCGGATTTAGATGATCAAAGACAGTTTCAAAGTCAAACTTAATTCTATTCACATGTCAGTTATGATTATCACCAGACATGCTAATTAATGTAAGCAAACATGTGCAATAATAATTCAAGGAAAATTGTATGCAAATGTTCTGGTAACATGTACCACTGTTGACCGCTAGCCATTACTGAACTATCACTTAACAGTAATCTGCTACCAATATCACTGCAAATATACTAATTGTGATTTTTCCACCAGGTATATTTTAGGGGGTAAGCCAAGAACATTTTCAGAAGTTTGGTTCAAAACATTAATGCTTCCTGTCCACTTGTAATTTTTTAGCTTAATTCTGGTCTTAAGTTGGCTTTCCTAATTTCATGACCATACCCACAAGCCAATCTCTTAATTTATTTTAACCGCGACGCCTAGGAGTAAGTAATTGCACGAGAAGATAGATGTCTATTGGCAAAAGCGCCGCAAGAAAATCCCCAGTAAATTCATGCAGTATCTGGTAACACTGGCTGTAGCTCCACCCTAATTTTCGGAATTTTTTTAATGCTGCGATACGATTATGAGATCAAATCGTAATTTTTTTCCAATTTTCTATAATTTTTGCGTTAAGAGAAAATTAAAAAAAAAATTAAACTCCAAAATTAGACAAAAACTATAAGTGGACAGGTAGCATTAGTCATTTAAAAAATCGCAGTTGTTCTAGTTTATTATTAGCTTAGCAGCTTTTTACTTAAAAAACATTAACATTTTGACGCTAATGGGAATATGTGGTAAAATTCGTTACAGTAACTCAAATTTCTCTAATTGAACTTTTGGTGCTGGTGGCCACTTTTCAGTTTTGAACCTCTGCCGGTTGCCGCAGTCGCTCAACTGTTCATGACAGGTTCAATTTTTATGATATATTTCCGCATTAAGACCATTAAACATTGGAGTGATTCAAAAGAGCGCTTTCGCATTAATCATTCCTTTTCGCACCCTAACCGAGCGTGAAAACCAATATTTCATTGCATTGCTTGCTCGCTGTTCCAATTTCCCAAATCCATTTCGCTCTTCCTGGTAACAGTTTTGCTCAGTTTTGTTTCTGGTCACGTGGCCATGGCCGCCCGAATGGGGCTTTGCAGGAATTCGTATTAATTCGTATCAGGGCATTAAAATGGGATGTGGTGGCTTCGTCCTCGGAGGACTGGAGGTTGCTTCTTGGAGCAAGCTGGTCAAAGGTCACGACCCTGGCCAAGATCATGACTGCATGGCCTGCCAGATGGAGAGCGCCGTTGCATGAGTGACATGGGGTGGTTTGTTGTGCAGATGCATCTCTTTTGCTGATGATAGCTTTTTTATTTTTTTGACTGAATTGCTTCCTAACTGTGACTTTTGCTGATCCAGGGGTCATGGGGATCACCAGGGTTGCGTGGCCTACATGCACATCAGTCAAATTTCTTAAAATTGTGCACTGAACCTAACAATGGTGATAATGTCAAGCATATTGTAATATCACTTATATTAATTTTTTGGTTTCGTTATCCAACATTCAACAACACTACCTTCTTTATGTAGTGTTTTCGGCTATGCTAAGGTGCTGAATACATGCTGTGCCCTGCTCTAGCATAGATACTGTACGAAAGTGGGCTTCTCCTAACGGCTCGTAAGCTGGCAGTGATTGCCTAGTGGTTAAAGGGATGCAAAATTATAAATTTCGTTACAAGGTTAGGGACTTAGGGTAGGTTAAACATAAATAAGATAAATTTCGACAGTAAAGGACATGTCAATCTTGTATGAAGTATTATAAATGTACAGGTAGAGTTGAAATATAAATAATACTGTATGTCCTCATTATGTGGGGCATACAGTATACTGTACTTTATCAGTCATCTTGGAACTGTTACATATGTATGACTTCTGTAAAATATGCTTTAGTATTCGCAGTAATGCGTATACATAACTGGTAACTGCAGTTATTTTACCATCGTGTTGGTCATTGTTTTTATAAATTCGGTTTATCCAGGTAACTTAACTCAATAACTATTCGTGAACAAAACTTTTTTTCCTTAAATGCTCAATAAAATGCTTTTTGATTAGGACTCAAAAGGGACTTCTAAAAAAGTTCAATGGGACGCATAAGCTTAAGAATATCAAGTATATCAAAATACTTTTAAAAATCAACATTTTGAGACAATTCAATAACTGTACGTGAACAAAACTACCCCCATCCCCTCAAGTTTTTCATAGTTTGATTAGGACTTAAAAGGGGTTTCTAAAGCATTCAACGTGACGTGTATCTAATATAAAGTGTTTCAGATGTGTATCTAATTTGATGTGTGACTATTATAAAGTGTTTCAAAATACTTTCAAAATCAACATTTAAAGGCAATCATGTGCAGTAACTTAGCACAGTGACAAACCTTGCCCCCTAGTGGACACAATTGCAGTGGAGGTAACCCTTCCCTGCAGGGTTGAACTAGGCCCAAATCCTTTGGGTTGCAGGCACCCTGTGGGAACCACTAACGCCTATTGTCCTTGCAGGTGTAACAATGGACCGTTTTTATCCTTTTTGCATTTTTGCCAGCATCCATTATTTACAGTTTTCTTTGTTGCTCTTTGCAGAACGGTGTTCCAGTGTGGGAAGATTTCTTGGCCAAAGCCAGCAAGCTGCATTCTCAGCTCAAGTGAGTAGTTTTTGCCGACTTATGCTAATTGCACCCTCGGCATGCAAATGACGAACCGATGCCAATCTGGTACCTCTTGACCCCTCCTTGTTGGGCACTTGCCGTTCGTTGCACCTTGTTTTCACTTCTTGTACCCATGACGTCATTGTTATTCATGAAACGCTTCTGACAGATGTTTTCTCGAGTGGTAAGGTGGGTAACTCAGATTGAATATGACCTAACTTATTCAACCTAACTTAAAGCCAGTGGTGCTGCCACCTACATGAGCGATGTGAAAACTGTACCTGTTATCACCCCCAAATTTTACACCCTAAAATGCAACTATAAACTGTGCAACTCCAAATGTTATATTGATAGTCAACTACCACCAAATGCAACACCGAAGTGCTTAACGTTTCGGCAAACTTTATTTTAGAACAAATTAAACAGGAGTTTAGTTGCAATGTAATATTTAGCGAAAATGAAGTGATTTTGATAAACTAGGAAATTGACAAGAACATGTTGCCGTTTAAGTATTTCTATAACTATTTTTGGGGATTTTGGGGATTTTGGGATTGTGGTTGCTATAAAAAAATGTCTGAACATTTGATCACCATACCTTAGGAAATAATGCAAATTTTTCAAGCCAGCTTCATACCACCTGAAATTTGAGTATTATGGAGAATTATGGGAATGAAAACTTCCAGGTTCAACTGGAATCTGGATATTTTCGATAGCTTTTTATTTTGTTCATGTTCATTACAATTCTGAAAAATCAGCACATGAACATTTGCCTAATAAACAATTGCACAATAATGAATTCTTATTGAATGGATTCTCATTATGAAAAGATTTGAAAATATTTTCAATTCACCATTAAGGCCCTAAAACTACTCACTAATAACCACTAATCGTTAAACATTTTTTTGAAACGTAAACAATGAGAACTTGGCCCTGGAAAACTCATGGAATGTTGTTTTCAGAAATTAGCAAATGTCGATTTGGTAAATGTTAGTGGATTTGGAGGATAGTAGTTGAGGAAAACGTGTGCAGGTTATGAAAATTTTGAATGAAAAATTGCTAAGTAGGATTACATGCAAGGATGTCCTTTTTACAATGTTTAAATGAATTGTGATTTTTTTTCAAAAATACCTTTAGTTGAAAATATTTTGGTAGTCTTTTAAATTTTTTTTTTTTTTGCTTTTATCACCAATGCTAAAACAGTAAGGGAGTGCATTTTAATCTGGAAATATTTGAACGATTACGACTAAATAAGAGACCATCCCTCTATTATTGATACCCAAATTTTGGAGAAAGCTTGTGAAGAAACCAGAAACTGATTGATAAAAATTATACCCGAGTTGCTATCAATTTGCCAATCCCCAATCGTAAAAATAAGTGGCCAAAATTTCAGGTGAACCTTCAAACCCTTATCATCCATATGTCGACAATAAACGTTGGTGCAACAGATGCGCTTAACCCTTGACGTCATTGATTGCCACCACTTGTTTGTGATCAGATCTCATGGATGAATTATGCCATAACGGGATTAGGTCAGGGTTTTCGCATGAAATGCAATTGTCGAAATTCACTTAGTTGGTTTTCGCAAGTAGTGTTCAAAAAGTGTTTTGGAAGGCGTTTTCCCAAGGAACGTGCCGTGCTAAATTGTCTCCAAACAATTATACAGTACGTGTAATATCCGTTTACGTAATGTAGTATGCTTAAAATGCTGCTATCAACGTACATGTATATTTTCACTAATGCCCTGGCGCTCAAAATGTTTGATAACTCAAAAAAATATAATGCTGTATTTATGTTAATAAAGGAATTTATTGTGGAAAGTAAGTATCTAAAAATGCATTTTTTTAAAAAAAAGTGAATTTTCATGATTGATTTGGGACAAAATATGTTTTGACAATGTTTTTATACTAATTTTTATATGTGAATGGTTAGTAATGCTATTCCTAAAGTACAACATTTTTGATAAATCAGGTTTTCACCATAGTGTCATGCAGTAATTGTGGTAAGGAAATGCATGCGTTTTCGAAATTTATTATTATGATACATGTAGATTCAGGAGAAAATTTTATTGAATATATTGAACTCGAAATATCTATAGTAGTCCATTTAGAAATGATTATTTTTTTTTCTAAAATATTCAGAAATAGACTGTGGAAATGCACGGAAATGTGTGTGGTATTCCCCCACGCCTTGCACTTGCAATTGCCATGAAAACTGGAAATTAAGGCATGTTAAGGTCAAGGGATAATAATGTATTTGTAAAAAGGCAGGAAACTGTAGTGATGCATTTTGAATTAGTCAGATAAACGAAACATATCAATATTATGTACAGGGAGCTGCAAGTCCTGGACAACCTGGAAAATTCAGGGAATGGATTTCCTTGGACTAATTTAGGGAAATTCAATAAATCAATAACAAGTTTCACATAGCAAATTATTAGTCAGGAAATGGCAGGCAGTTCTGTGGAGGAAACTCGTAATGAAATTGTCAATACGAAAATCAATAAGATATTACATCCCTTACATTGACAGGTACATCATATATTTTTCGTTTTGAGTGGTCAGCTAGACTGGTCAGGGAAATTTGTTTTAATACTTTCTAAGTCAGGAAAGTTGAAACTTCCATTAACAGCTGAGCTTGTGAAAAAAGGCCTGAAAAATATATTTGGCAGTGTCATTTCGAGAAAATGCATTTTAAACATTAAGCACATGGCAACCCCTCATGTACTGCTCCATAAATGTATGTCATAATTTGAAATGAATTTTGATGCGTTTTCTCTGACATGCAAGGTGCACCAAATCTGGTTCCCCGCAATCCAGGTTACCACTTTACCACTTCTTTAATTAGGTTAGCTGACTTTCATAGTGCATTTTTGACAAAGCTGGAGAGCAACAAAGCCTTGCATGCAGTCAGTCACATCCATTGTGCCTAAAATGGCGGAGCTGCATTCTGGTTCCCCTGCATGCTCAATCAATGGAATAATGGAACATAATTGCACGATGGGAGAATGGAACACGGTCAGGGTGCCACTGGCAATTTGCTCCAATATTGGTTTGTTTTGTTTGCCCTGGATGTGGACTCACCATAGGAAGCAGTCATTTTGTTATCAGCCAGTAGGGCACACTCACACCCCCTTGTAGGTTTTTCATAGCTTTCCAAAAATATTACCAGCCAAAACAAACCAGTTGTTCTGGTAAAATCTCACTTATTTTTACTTATTTAGACATGTTTCAACATCACTCTGAACATATCCTCCCCTTCTAGAGCTTGTTCACCCCTTTTTTGTGGTCGACCATAAATACTGACCAACTGCTTGTCCAAATATTCTGCAACATTAACCCAAAATGGACCTACTTCCTCCATGGCGTCAAAATGGAGGATGTACTTAATTGCATCTGTTTGCAGACGTGAATTGCCATCATGCACGCGAACCAAACGTTTGACAGGTCAACCGAAACGGTAACACACACACACCCAAACTCATGTTTCATTGTGTTTGGTGCATGTTTTTGCTCGTCGGGTTGCATACCTGCAATCTCCAAAAAGAGGTTGTGGTCCAGGAGCAAGTAATGCATACGTGTGCAATAAACTGATTTCATTGCTTGCTTTTTTGCAGTAAACTTCGAAATTGCCAACTCATGAGTCATGGGTGTATGAAATTGTAACGCTGTGAATTACAGCAAATGATAACCACCAGTTTCCTCAAAGCCATTGATGGTGTGGTGCCCACTTCCTGGACAGAATGTTTCTTTGAGGGATATCCTTTTATGCTGGAGTAAATTGCAATGATTCAGTTTATTTTTAATAAGCACCCACAGCATTTACTGTCACTCTATTGAAAACTCAAGGAAAGTTCAAGGTGCTGATGAAGTAATTTTTCTTCAACGTCTAATTGGACACCTTGAAAGTTTGATGTACTCCTCGGAATAAGTAAATGCCAGTTCAGTTTCCGGGCCCTACTCGATAGTATTGTTGTGATATGGCTAAATCTGGATAAAAGCTCAGTTACTTCGATTGCATGTGACCTGTCAATCTGTCAACCCTTCCAATGTCAGGCCAGGTTTTTAGTATTGTTCAGATTAGCAGTTCTGCTATAACTTAGGTTAACAAGGTTAAACATTGAAGCAATTGCAGAACAAAATTCATTCTGCTGCTTAGTTGTAGATCAGAAAACTGTAAAAATAAATATAATTAAAATATCCGTAAATTTAATGTGGGCAGCTTTGAACTTTTTGTCGAAAACTTAAGTGGCTTTTGTGACATAACTTTTACTAGTTACGTTAATGTCTTAGGGGTTTCAAGCCATGAACCAAATTTCAGTCCATCAGAACGTAGGAAATTAGACGAAACATGACTTAGAAAAATTTGATGACTGACAGACTGACAATGCACACAATACATGTACATGCAAGTTAAATAAAAGACCATAAAAGTAGAGTAAAAGAAATATTTTATCTTTTTATTCTTCCCACTTTGAGAGCTGACATTAGCTCTAATTTGCATTTTACCTGTTATTATGCTGATATAATCAGTTTTTTCATCATTTCTAAGGCTAATTTTCTGCATGGTCATGTTAGACTTTCTTGAATTGGAAAGTGAATTACACGAGAAAAAGATAATGACAAAATTGTGCTATTCAACCTTTTGCATTAAGATAATAGTCACGTTCTGAAACAGGAGCCTCTCTAAATTCGTTGATTTTACTGGAGACTAGTTTGAATCGAATCGATTTCTTTCCAAGAAAAATGGCGTGTCTGGAAAGCAAATATTTCCTGAAATGATGATACTTTTTGTTGGTCTGCTGCAAGCTGGTGAAATAAAAACTTAAAATACTATGGCTGGGAAGTTCGGATACATTTTTTGCTGGTAAAATCTAATATCCAGTGGATAAAAAGACGTAATGAAATGCATTAAAAGTATCAGAAACCTAATATCAAATCATAATGGATTTTCGGATAGGGTAAAAAGTCGACTAAGCTCGTATTCTCATATAAAACATGGATGCAAAGAAAAACTTACAAATCATTTTTGCTTGTCATTAGCCTGCTAACACCATGCCTGTAATGGTATGAAACAAAATGGTTACTAATTCATGATTGCTTACATTTTTTACATGAAATTGAAACTACATAAGATAATAACCTTAAGCCTTAAATGATAATGTTAAAAAAATTCTCAGCAATGAAAATTAAATGAAATGAAAATGAAAATTAATTAAAAATATAACTTGCCATGATTTAGCTGTATTTGCTTAGCTTAAAGACATCTTAGTTCGAAATAATGCTAAATTTACCGCTAATTTTTATAAGGATTTTGTGCCCTTTGAGTGACCATATCCTCTCCTTGCTGGACAATGTAATAGAAATATCTGTACGTCCTAAACAGTGTAATGGATACGTGATGTGCCCTTAAGCATGCATTGATGAATAATTGATGTTGTTGTATATTTCAAATCTTAAATTGTTTGCTAGGGGTAATTCGTAACATTCACTGATAGTATATTTCAATTTTAGATTGACTGCTCAGGGCATAATTCATAACATTGACTTAGTAACTACCAATCTTGGAAATCTCAGTGAATTTGAATTGCAACCTGCAATTATTCAGTAGTGGTGATAGGTTTTTTTCATATTGCATTCTTTATCAGATAACATAAATAAAGACGTTATTTCTGGAGGTTTTTAAAAAGTTACAAATTGTAAACTTTTAAATTTTTTTATTTATGTTTTTGCTGCAATAGTTTGGCCTGTCCCCAACTCCCATTAATATTTCTTGCAGAATATTTTCATAGAAATGTGTGCCTATCAATCGTTATCTTGGGTTTCGAACAGCTTTGCATATGCAATTAGCATGTGAAATTTTTTCATGAAAATGTGGACTAGGTTTCTTTTCGTATAAAATTGCGTACTAGAAGTTCATATATTAGAACGTGTATGGGTCAAAGAGTTAATAGCATGCATGTATAAGGCATTAGTGGCAAATTATGAGTACAGAATATTAAGTTAGTACAAAATATATGTACAATAAGTCAAACAAAGTGCAAAATAATAAAGTACAAAGTGTGTTTACAATGAGTACATAAATCCAAATAACATCCTACAAGAACACCATACAAGAACATCACTAAAACACACCATTTGTGGTTTTTGTTTTGTAAAAATGTCTTGAATGGATGATAACCACGGAGACTGGAAGTACATGGGCTGTGTTTTCCTTTGAACTTGGCAAATTGATTGTATGACTTAGGATTTTTTTATATAGGATTTATTTCTTAAATTTTCAGTTATCGTGATTGGAGATGATTGACCTGGCGCACATGCATTTGACGTGTCGCCAAAATTGTTCTTTGTAAAAGATGATTCCGAAGATGTTGAAATAATCCTTTTGCTTGTCGTTAAAAAGTCATTTGCACATTACGTTTTCCAGGAGGGATTAGAGGATAGAGTATTTTCACATCGTAGGTCGATCTAAAATGCTGTTTTTCAATTTTGCGCTAAATTAAACCTCGGCTTAATGAAACAAGCTGCCAAATTCGCGTTTTTGGATGGGGAAAAAATAAGATCCACTTCGCTCAGTGGGGAAGGCGAAAAATCGATCCAGATCCAGAAGATGGAACCACTAGACGTGCTTGAGAGCAAATGCATTTGGGAAGGCACGGTGGGATGGTTTCATGGAGACAATAAAGCAGCCTGATCCCTCTATT
Organism: Cylindroiulus punctatus; assembly: GCA_034695085.1. Classification (NCBI taxonomy): domain Eukaryota; kingdom Metazoa; phylum Arthropoda; class Diplopoda; order Julida; family Julidae; genus Cylindroiulus; species Cylindroiulus punctatus. Next base: position 12,198 of record JAQFYZ010001424.1, on the reverse strand, counting down.
ATTCTACAAGGTTTTGTTATTTGACATCAGCCGCCCCACTGACATCCCTCCATGTCATGTCGATTGTCAACTTTTCATGGAATCGTCAGTGGTGTGCATCATATCGTGTCCTGACCCAAAACCGATGTTTCTGAACGCCTATTTGAACCAATGGAATCCTCAGTTTTATGTGCATGTACTTTTTCCAAACCTTCATATCTTGGGCCATCTAACCATGTGCTTTTCTTGTCTGCTTTCAGAGCCACCATCTTGGCGACCACGGCATTTTTGGACGCTTTTCAGAGAATTGCGGACTTGGCCACCAACACCAGAGGTAAGGTACAATGCATGGTGCATGTTGTCGATCAAAGGCTCAGTATTAGTAAATTCAGTTCTTACCAGGCAGGCAAATGTAGTTGGAACATTTGGCAGGCGAAACTCAGTTTAATTCTAGAAAATCTCAATTATCAGTAATGGAGAAACAGAAAATACGATTGTATATCAGTTCATTTCAGAAATCAGCAAAGAACTTAAAGCTCAAATTTTTTTTTTAAAAAATAAAAAGGATTAGGAACAGTAGAATGAAATTCAAAACGGGCATTTGGAAATGGTGCATGTGCAGAGCTGGTTCATTAATCAAAAGCATGAGCAGCTTCACACATGTATACACCAAAAGTGACCAAATGCTGAAATTAATTTGCAGAAGATTTTAATTTATAACGGTGCACATGCATATGCAGGGTGATGTAAAGTCTGCTTCCGTGTGAATAACTTGGATTGGGTTGAGAGGGCAATTCTAAGGTTCGGATATAATGACTAGTCAGGTGTGCTCTTTTTGATGACAGTAACTGTAATGACCGTGAACAGCTCCATCATGATCATTCGAAACGTATGTTGCCAACTAGTAAAGTTAGATTAATAATTTGAATTTGAAAGTTGTAGATAAGCAGATATTAATCTAAATACGGTTAATTTAGTACTAGGAAACTGTCCCCTCAACCCCATCCACGTTATTAATAATTCCCATGGAAACAAACTTTGCGGTCACCCTGTATAAGTTGTTGATCTAATTTATTGTTTTAAGAATAATGTGCAGACTTTAATGCTATCATTGCTGTGCCTTCGGACATGTATTGTTCTTTACCACTATTTTAATGCTGAATTTGAGCATCTGATTTGATATCACACACATTTTATCATAAAACACGTGGTTAAATCACTTACTACATGCATTATTTATGCGGTAGCCAAATTTCACCATTGTTTGGGAAAGGTTTATGACCCTCCTGGGCTTTGGGTGAAATTCGACGCCCGGCTTAATTTTCGCCAATTTTGCGTGAAAAATGCGTGAACCGTGCCGTAAAACACTAAATGCAAACAATGCGGAAATTGCCAAAACATGGCACGAAGTACTGTTGCGCTTGTAGCTTCATAGATGGCGCTGGGCTGCTGGCGATGGCAGCGCCGCGAGGTGACGAACATGGCAGGTTCGCTAATGATTGAGTTTCGCCTTATTTTGACTCTTGGAACTCCCTATACTCCCCCTCGATCTGTGGTGACCTTTACATAGACACGTGTGAGTGTGGCGCTGCATATTTTAGGGCCGTTTCTTTGAATTCAGTATTGATTCCTCGCCACAAAATAATTGGTCATCATGGTGTTGGTTCGATATTGCACAATTCGAAATAACGACGAATCTTTCTGCCCAAGCTTTTGTGGTATGGTAATGCGAAGATGTGCTGCTGGAATCGGTGCCCATTGAAGTGCCAAACTAAGCTTCTTTGAAGTCCAGATCTCCTGGCTCTAATTGGGATTCTGGTGGTGACCGCCATCTTGATCCAATATGGCGCCCGCTCGCTGCTTGTGTACCCTAAGTAATTGATTTGTGGGAACTGCCTGCCGAAATCAATTTATTAAATAAAAATTCTTGTGACGTACTGCCAGGTACGTTTAGATGATATCATGTATTTCGACATGTCATTTACTGAAGTAAATGAGGGGAATTGATATTAATATGAAAAAAAAAATGTACTGATAAGTGAAAATATTAAGAGAAAAGTTGTCTATTCTTTAAGATAAGTGACAGTTTGACCAAAACAAACTTAACATATACAACCTAAGGCTTCCTGTCCACTTGTAATTTTTTGGTCTTAAGTTGGCTGTCCTAACTTTCCGACCCTACCCACAACCCAAATCTTTAAATTTTTTTAAATATGAGCAACACTGGCTGTAGCTCCGCCCTAATTTTCTTAATTTTATTATTTCTTATTTTATGTTGTGAGTCCTGGGAAGAAGAATCTCAAGTCCTGAATAATCCTGAAAATATCCTGGAAGTACAATTGTACTTCTTTGTACTTCTAAATTTAACGGAATTTAAATTTGATTTTGATTTAATAATGATTGATTTGAGCAATTTGAAACTTTGCTTCAAGCATGCATTTGGTTTGGAACGTGATGATTCATAAAAAAAAAAATATAAAAACATGCTTGGCAAATAATTTTAAATTCGGGGGCTGTTCCATTTAAATGTTATTTTCCCACAAGGTGGTCAGAGCAAAAAATTGCAAGTTATTGTTTAAATGCGATTTTTTTTGGTTTTTATTTTTATTTTTCTGGTAGCAGCCCAACTCCCTGAAAGAGTTCACTGACCCTTTTAACTGACCTTGCAGTGGCGATTCTCAAAATAATCCACGAGAATGGCCGGTCGTTTTTAAACAACTTTCGCAAATTAGCGCTGTTGCAAAATTTTTTTTTAAATTTTTTTAAACTACTGGAAGTGAAACTGAAGCTGTTCGGTCCAGTAAGCGAATACGGAAGCCCGGTTGTACAACAAAGTTATTTGAACTTTTGACAAAGGTGGACAAAAACTTTCCGGCCACATTACTGGCGCTAATCGACAGTGATTTGATGCCATCCCACCCTACTTTGCCTTTTTAATGTCGTTCGTTTGGCCGCCATTTTGGATCCATGATGGCGGCTCTTCTGGTGTGTCCTGCAATATTGCATTGTGTTCCATGCTTGTTTTAATGGGTACTTCTCCCAAAAAAAACGCCAATTATCGTACATTAACTGCAGTCTTTTACGTCGAAACACATGTTAAAGAAAAATTAAACAATTGCCTTTTTGTACTTTTTCGGTTTTTTGTTTTTAGTACTTTGCCAGAATGCCTTTGTTTCCTGTTGGGTGTAACATGTTATGTAAAAAAAGTTTTTAGAAAATGCATTGTTTCTTACAAAAATGTCCAAACGTATAAAACTATAGGCCTATGCTTCAAAACTTTTATTGATATAATTTTTTTTTCAAATTACTAAAAGAATTTAAAAAATGCATAATTATTAGATACTTTTATTTTTCTAAAAAATCGTGTTATTAAACATTTCTAATATAATTTCGGCTAACTAATTGAATTTTCTTTAATGTCTTTTTCCTCATTTTTTCTAGAAAAATCACAATTTCTGGCAGGATATTTAAATTTCGGCAGAAAATACATTTTCTTGAAATTTATATTTAGTCAGTTAAAAATACTGTTTTTGGAAAGTTGCACGTAATAATTTCTTTGTAGTATCCTTGTAAAATGATGTGCCAAAACTCATTTCTCAAAATGTGCCATCTTCCGGAACGCATTTTAGCCAAATATTTCTGAAAATGCACAGACATTATGGAAATGTAAATTGATACTTAAATGGTTGAATTTCCTAACTGAAAATTTTGGAATGGGTCATTCTTGTCCATTTTAGAAGCTATGCTTTTACTGCATTTTGCACTTTGTTGGTCTGCGAGTGAAATTCATAAAGGTCAACCATAAAGTCATAAACAGGATTTCCATGATTCATGACCAGTAAACCTGCAACGAGCCATAAAACGACCAGGTCAACTGATAAGTGAAGTTCCAAAAAAATTAGTTAAAACGGGTAGAGGAGCTCACAGTACAAACTGTAAGCTCGGTATGCGGCTTATAAATTTTATTGGCTGGCAATAAGCAAAATGATTTGTGCTAATGATATCTACATGTGACCTGGAGCATGTTCTGATTTCGATGTTGATGGCTGACCCTTTAAAGCTACTAACAGTTGATCTTTTGATCAACCCTGGGTGCAACCTGCATTAAGTAGGAACTGATAAAGGCCAATGTTTTTTTGCAAATATGGATTTTTTTGTCCCAATTTGTTCCGTTTCTGTTGCTAGGCTGTGATTGCCAGAAATATTTTAATTGAGAAATGAATTAATATCCAGGAAGTCTTGGCAACAGACCAGAAACCACAGCAAAATGTTGCGGGTCATAGACACTATTCTCCTCTGAATTCGTTCCCTGGTGTCGCTCGGGTAATTAAGGTGATTCCCTGAGATTTTATTGTGGCGATTTGATTGGCTGGATTTGAAAGCCACGCCCCCAAAATATTATAACAGAAATCAGTTTCCACTGCAAGATGCTGCAATGAAGGCCATGCTGTGACTAAAACTATTTTCATCTCAACGTCGAGAAACAAGCCTGGAACGTAATTTGGCTGTACTCTACTTTATGCCCTGCTTCAAATGTGCACATAATGCATTTCTGAACATGGTGTTCTTGATCAGTTGACAATGTTCCTTTCTGGTCCCAATTTCATAATAATGGGAGCATGAAGACTTGATGAATTTGAAGGATGGTTTTGAGGTGTTGAGGTAGCCATACCATGCGACATGGAATGCTGCTTGGTTACGAAACTTTAAAACATGTCGTAGTTTGATACAAGGCGCCTCAGCCAAGCTAAGACAAGCTTCACTTGAGATGAGCAGGTGATGCAAGCTCCCCCAACCCAACATGGAATGATACTTGATTAGGAAACTTGATGGATTACAAGTACACCCCCTACCACATGATCACCTTTCTGATTGTAGGGTACTGAGTTGATTCGAATTTTAATTGAAATCACGGGTTGATTTGATACAAGGCACCTCAGCCAAGCTAAAACAGGCTTAACTTGAGATGAGCATGTGACTCCCTGTGAATGTGCTAAGTGTAAGGTGGGTTAAAGCTTGCATGTTCATATACTGTAGTTGTAAGAAGTCTTTGTACTGTAATACATGCAGTTTTTTCGATTCTGTCATTTTTTTAAAATAAATGTTTCAAAGCTGATTTTTTTTTCACCAACGCCTTCTCAGGGATGTGGCCGATGTGACAAATGTGACGAAATGTGACAATTTCTGTAAAAAATGGAAAATAATGTGACAAATGCAACAAATAAAGAGGGGAAACCTCTTATGTATGACCAATCTGTATAATTATGAGGGAAACTAGGCTCAAAATAGTCTGTTGATGAAGAGGAAATTACCAAAAAGAAGGGAAAAGCCCAAAAAAATGTTGCATGCAGGAATGGAGATGTTACATGAGGTCTACAGTACTAGCCGGACAGATATTGTAAAAGTAGAAGCATCATTCGAAGCGCCAAGGCGGCAATAAAGTTTGCTGATGAAAACTTAAATCAGTTATCCAAAACGTGTGTAAAAAGGGGGAAAAAATGAATAAAATGTAACATTTTTGCAGATACAGTATATTTTGTGAAACTTTTGATGAACTAAGAATCAATTGCATAACATTTGCATGTGACAAATGTCCAATTCTTGGATGTGACAAAATGTGCCATAGCTAGCCACATGCCTGCTTCAGCAGTACCTTGATCTTGAAGGAAATGCTAATATTTTCGGATATTGCAAGTGAATCTACATAGTTTACCTCTGAAGTGCACTCCTGATGCTGCCTTATAGCTTGCCTATAGTGTTAAGAAGCCTTTGTCCTGCAATACATGGAGTTTTTTTTCCATTTTCCATTTTTTAAAATAAATGTTTCAAAGCTAATTTTTTTCAACAAACCCTTCAGCAGTACCTGGATCTTGAAGGAAATGCGGAAATTTTCTGATATTGCATGTGAAACGACCTTAATTTTTCCTTTGAAGTGCACTTCTTGAATAGTTTTTTTCCACTCCTGATGCCTTATACAAATTCGTATGCTCAAGAATTCCTCGATGCTCCACTTGGGAGACGCCAAAATGTTGCCAAATTTTTAATATAACTCGTGCGCCTACGGGCACTGGTGTATGAAACGTGCAAGGTATGGTTTTGTTGACCCCTCCACATCCTGCGAAGGGCTGATCCGGCATTAATGAGGGAATGAAATTGTCAATTCGTAAACATGGTTGCTGTTTTGAGCAAAATGGCAGCTATTCAAAATGGCTGCCATGCCACCAGCGTTCTTCCCAGCTCCCATTTTTGAGTCGTTAAGGGACGTTCCCTCAGATGCAGGTGGGATTAAGATTGGAGATGAACGTTATTAGGTTGCCAGGGGCGAGGAGGAAGTTGTGGTTTTGGCGGGGGCGTCTGCAAAGTTCAACATGGGGGACTCGCACAGAAATCAGAACTGCATAATTGTCTAATATGCAAATATGCTTAGTATGCCTAAAATAGTGCCATGTGGTAGTATGGCCACATCTTGTCTATGTGCTATCCTAAGAGGAACCAGAGATGTGCATGCATATCTTGTTTTAACGAAGGACTGTGATATGGGTTATGGGTTTAAAATGAAGTTTGGTACTTACTGTAATTTTTTTTTTTTTTTGCATCAACTGACGGTTTCATGCCCAAATCGATTGTTGAAGAACGGAAAATGCGTCGGTACCTCAAAACTGCCACCGGCCATTTTATATGACGTCACGATTTTGCATCAATTGCGATAGCATAGGCACGTGGCCTTCGCAGGTGATGCGATAATCGACCTTTTTCTTCCACATTCCACATTACATTTACCGTGTGATGCAAAACCGTGACGTCATCAACATGTCCAACTACCATTTCAAAATTCCACCGTGTTCGTGATTTTTCTACATCAAATTACCAGAAAACAATGCACATTTGAGGGCGGAAAACGACTGCAATTTATTATTATGTGTTTATTTTTTATTTTATTTTTTTCCCTAAATAAATGGTTTTTACGCATTTTGGGAATTTGTGAAATTTACCTATAGTGCTGGGAAAGGCAATGGGGGTGTTGGTGTGCATAAACTTGTGCTCAAACACGTACTCAAGCTGTATATTTGTTTAAGTCGGGATTTAATGCTTATTGGTTTGGGGACGCTAATGTTTTATGGTATGACAAAATCGTGATGCTTATTCATGCTTTATTCATGATTACTCATTAAATCAGATTTGTTATTAGATTAAATTGCCCCTCTTTGTAAAACGGGATAACAAGTGATAATTTCATTTGGTCACCCAAACGTACCCATTAAGGCTAATGTGCATTTTGTTGTTGTTGTAAAACTGGATGACAAATTGATTTTTGTCGTCAAAAGTCACCATGTCTTTTACAAACTGGATGAGAAATTATTTGGTGACATAATACGTTCTCAATTTGCACGGTTGGGAGCTAAGCTGTGAACTACTTTGCATAAAATACGTCTCAAATTGACTAGTTAAAATTGGATTGTACTTCGGAATATTTCCTGCTGATGCCCAGCTTAGGCTGGTGTGCTGGCAGTGATTGCCTTAGTTAAGGGGCAGCCGAGAAATTGATTTTTAAGTTAGCTTAGGATAAACATAAAACATAAAACACACTAAAAAGGATTGGAATGCTTAAATTGTCTTCATAATTTCCTAGTTCTACTGAAAAGTAAATATGGGATGTGCCCTTCGTTCATTGTTTATTCTGTCAAAGTAGGGTTGAAATATAATTGTTTTGTGCACATTTGGAGCAGGGCACATGCCGCAGTAGATCCTAAAATTGATGTTATGCAAACATTGTCATGTCAATAATGGAAACTTTTTTTGTAGCTGAAAAAAGGATAACGTTTGTGTAACAGTGGATATTCTCGTCCACTTTTGCGTAGGTGGCGTTATACACTTGATTGGGGGTGGATTTAAAGTCGGTTTAAATGGACTTAAAATTGAAGCACCTGATTTATGGATGACCCCAAACGCCCTTTATGCCCCCAGAAGGCTTGGCTACAAATCAGTGGTGTGCACGTAGGTGGCAGTGCTCATTGACCCCTCACCTACATGCAGCAGACGCCTGCATACCTCATTGCAGGTTAAGTTGCGCTCGACGGTGGCGCCATCCAGTATCGCTTCATGGCAACTTCGCAGAAACCTTTTTTTTTTTACTTTTTTCGCCTTCAATACCAACAAATTCACATCTCGACATGCGTCATCTAGTCAAGAAATCACGTACTCGTCGAACCCACCGGCACCCCGTCATGAATATTGGATAACAGACCGTAAAGTGGGGTGGGGGCGCCGCGATCGATACTGACTCATGCCGACCCCAAGCGGGGAACGGATTTTTAGGCATGGTGCACTGTAAACCAAATCATTCAGCCAACGTGCTTATGGGGGAGTCAGAAGACATCACTCCCCCCCCCTCCCTATCCTCCTGGCGGGGTTTTATTAAAACTGCAGAACGTCTTGGTGTAATCATCGGGCTTTTAATATCGTTTGCATCTGGCGGGCGAAATTGCCTCCCCGCGGGGACTTTGGTTGTTTACGCAGATTATGCCATATGAGTTTTGTGTCCCAGCTGATGTCCATTGCGAGGCAAGCTTTTTGGGCGGAGCTGTAACCCCAGCGCCATCTATGATGCTTTTGGAGCAACATGCACGCACCTCATGCTTGGATTTGAGATGCTGCTAAGTGTAAATGAAACTGGAGGAGTTCCATTAAGGCCCATTGAAAGTGCTTACCGACTTTGGGGACACCCTGCATAAAATTTCCAGAAACAATTTCTCCTTTCTTAATCAACATAAGAAAATAATTTTTTTGTTAACGTTAACAGGGACTTGCGTTTTTTGGGATGTGCTCTTGTCAACTTAAGGAAATGAATATGATATTAATAAAAACGATACTGCTATGTTTGACCTTTTATTTTGCTTTATGGGCGATAGATGGCAGCATTTGCCATCTGAATGGGAATATAAGAGATTTGCTATCGTTGGCAAAATAAAGAATATCTCAAAAAATTCTTAAAACGAAATTCTTTTTTTTATATCAATATATTATCAATATAAACTTTGAATGAAAACATTTAGTTTCATTTGAAATTATCCAGGGTCCATACGCACCTGGAAAGTCAGGGAATGTCAGGGAAAGTCAGGGAAGAGCAAAATGGTCAGGGAGAGTCAGGGAAAATAACAGTTTTTTTAACAAAATAAAATTGAAAAATCAATTCCATCCCAAAAAATACCCAAAAAATATTTTTTTTACATGTTTATTAATTATTTTGAGATTTCTGCTCACCATTTCCAAAAGTTGATATTAATAAACATTATATTTGTCTCATGAGCAGGTTTAAAAAAATTTTATACACGATTTATAAGTCAGGGAAATTTACTTACATTTTCAGGGAAAGTCAGGGAAATGATTTAGTAAATTTGAGTATGAACCCTGTATATCATATCTGTCCAAAATTATCTGAATTCAATTGCAAAAAAATCACTTTCAATGGGCCTTAAGGGGTGTCCTTAGTGGCATAATTGATTAATTTCACTACCACTACCCTCATTTCGTTTGTGAGGATGAAATTACACCACGCATATTTAAAGAAAAAGATTACTAGAGATGACTAAAGCCATGTTTTCAAGAGAGAAAATGTTGTTTGATAAAGATAAAGATGTTTGTATAAGTATACACTTGCAAAATTGGATCATACATGTACATGATGGATTTTTAGCCAATGTTTTGTAAGAAATTATTAGGACTCACCATTTGGTCAACCTTACACCATCCTTTAAGACATGATACAGGGTTCCCCAGACCTGAAACCCTGTAAAAGTCAGGAAAGTTGAAAAGGTCGGGGAAGATTAATTTATTTTAAAAAAGTCAACAAATCTCTTGATATAGAAGTCAAGAACTCGAGCTTTCAATTGAAGCAAGCAATAATATTCTGTGGAATGGATCCATAATAAAATAGTAAATTTGGAAAAAGTTATCTAAATTTCACTTTATTATAATATGTGCTCTGTTCCTCGTGCCTTTGTGAAATTTGTACTTACCTCATGTATATAAACAATAAATATAGCATTTTTTATCGTTAGGAAATTTGTTTCAAATCTGGAAAAGTCAGGGAAGTTGAAAATTATATGAACTTTATCCCCTTAAATTTCCACATGGCTTATCTGTATCTTTGCTGACAGCTTGCAGACATTGAATTGGGTCGTGTGATTGGTTTTTTGCCAAAGTTTCCCATTCGAAGTTGTTGCCTAAAAGTAATCCTTTTAAGTGCTCGTGTAAGAATCCATGATGTCCTGAATAGCCAAGGCACACTTTTGCTCCAGAAAAAATGGGATGTTCTGCTCTTTTTTGTGCCAACTTTAAGAGCAACTTTGGGTTTTATCGCCCCCGGACGTGTCTGCGGCTGCATTAGCTCCACAATTTGTTGAAATTGCTGTTCGCGACGCAATCGCCATGATAAACGCTACTGTTTATTTTCTGCCCTGCTAAATATAACGTTTTCAAGTTCAGGGACCCTGCATCGTCTGTCAGCGCCCAGAATAAGCGAAAAAGTGCTCCCAAATGAGCAGACTTGATGAATGGCAGAGCTGGCATTGTTGGTACAATCCAGAAATCGATCATAGTGTCGGTGTTGGATAATATTTGCATGGCTGTGGTAGCATGCAAATTAGGGAATGCTAAACAGTTGGGGGAAGTTGATGAAGATTCGTCACTTTGTTGCAAAATTTGGGGAGTTTGAATCCAGAACTATTGGATTTATGAATGTGGTTTGGGTGCTAATATGCAACTTGGAAGATGGCATTGCTTGCCAACATCTGGTCGTTGAAGTGTGGCACTTGGTTTAACTTACTTATTACTAGTTTTTATAAATGCATTTAATCGTATGCCTGCAATGCAATTTTTATGGTGCGGCTAGAAGAAGACCTGGAAAGTTAGGGAATTCCCCATCTAGGACTTGTACAGGGTGTATAACGGCCATGACAGTTTTGCCTGCTATAAGATTATTGGACATTTTAGGACAAAATTCGTGTTGCCTACCAATTCCCTGTCATTTGATGCCATATCTACAGTAGTAGAGCATGTAAAATTAAGCTGCCCTTTGGAATTATCCTCATAGAAATGACAGATTGTTGTGACTGGTTGAATGGTATCATTCGCTACCATATTCCTGCATACCTAACGCGTCTACATTGATATCAACAAAAATGTGTTAAAACATAGGGGGATACTTTTGAAGGCAAATGGTGTTGATTAAACCTATTTCTTCATGGTGAAATTAAAAAGTGCCATTTACAATCAGTTTTGATGGCTTTGAAGTCTGTGAAGGTTCTATGTTATCCAGGTTTTCTTAAAAAGTAATACATTTTGGCAATCAAACTGCATTTGTCCTCCATAAATATTTATATAACATGAACGTTTGGTCTTACTGCAGCGATCGCCCATCCCTAGAGCCATTGTCCAGCAGCCTGACCACAATTAGATTCAGTGGTCCCTGGACATCGCAAGAGACCAACGCAATTCGAAATTGCAACTTGTTAACCAAATTGTCGCCACTCGCCAGAAATGCCCAACAAGGACCTTCCAGACTTCTCAGCTGTCAGAGCATTGCTTGGCGTATTCCTAACTCAAATTTCTGTGCAAGTGCAGTGACGCCTAATGATTGCTCTCTGTTCGTTGTTTAGCAATTCAGGAATTTTCTGTCTTTGACTGCATTCGGGTATTTAAACCCTGATGTCCTCTCGGTGGAAGGGTAATTTCTGTCTGGAATGCACGGGGACAAGCACCATATAACATGCACTCGCTTGGAAGAAACTTGGTGCTTGAGATCTGGCAAAAGGCCATTACTTTGAATGTTGGATTCCAAAACTTCAACATATTTTGAAGTCAAAATAAGCAGTTTGGAGCATGAAGTCTTCATTCGTATTGTGACGTTAGTCAAAAACCCGTTGGTCATGTCAGGCACTGAACTCTTTCCTGTAGCTATCTTGGGCCCACTGATAGCATACTTTCATTACGATGTGATCACTTTCAGTGGGAAATAGTCAAGAAATTTGGCATGTGCTAGAAGAGTTGGTCAGTGACTGCTCCTAAGGAGAGGACACCAATGAAAGTATGCTTTTCGCAAGTGATGGTCATTGGCAGCGTCTTTCAAGCAAGATTTTGCCAATAGAGAGTTTCAGCTTGCAGTTCCCCTTCAACGGGAACGGGTCAGTCTGACGTCACCAGTTAACTGGTAGCTGTCCT
>JAQFYZ010001423.1:0-23605 GCA_034695085.1 Cylindroiulus punctatus | reverse complement strand
GAGGAGAGGTGTGGCAGACTATATAAATAACCTGACTGATATTTGCCAGCAAACATCATAGTTTTCCCTGACTTTCCAACAAAATCGTGATTTTCCCTGACTCTCCCTGACCCTCCTGCTCTTCCCTGACTTTCCAGGTGCGTATGAACCCTGTATTAAAAACGATGGCTGTAACGTCTCCGTTTCGTGCTGATGGTGGCCTTGTCAGTCTTGAAAAGTCGCAGTCGTGCGATGCGTTACATGCGCTCGGCTCTGCGGGAAGGTTGTCCTATTTGTGCCGTGCTTTCACCCTTTCAATTAAAATGATATAAAAAATAAACAGATAAAAACGTTACATCATCTCTGACAACGAAAGGCCTTGTTTGATGCATGCTTGCTGCTTGTTCTTATCGTTCGTATCTTACGCGTCCTCCAAATGGGTGCTACAAAGACACCATGGTCGGGACACGAACCGGTGGTGTGTGCCCATGGGCTGAAACTTGCATGTGTGGAAGAGAAAGTTAAGAGTTATTAGACAAAGCCGTTTGTTAACCGATTACGCGAGCCATTCTTACGAGGCCTTCCTTCGTACGGCCCGCGATATGGTTAATCGCTGCCACTGACAGCACCACCAGACATGTGGCCAGCTATGTCACATTTTGTCACATTTTGTCACATCCAAGAATTGGACATTTGTCCCATTTTGTCACATGAAAATATAGCATTTGTCACATTTTGTCACATGCTAATGTTATGCAATTGACTCTTAGTTCATCAAAATTCTCACAAAATATACCGTATCTGCTAAAATGTTACATTTTATTCATTTTTTTCCCCTTTTTACACACGTTTCGGATAACTGATTCAAGTTTTCATCAGCAAGCTCTATTGCCGCCTTGCCGCTTTGAATGATGGCATTTGCAGCTTCTACTTTTACAATATCTGCGCGGTTAGTACTGCAGGCCTCACGTAACATCTCCATTCCTGCAAGCAACATTTTTTGAGCTTCTTCCTTCTTTTTGGTAATTTCCTCTTCATCAACAGACTATTTGAGCCCAGCCTCTTTTATAATTCTACAGATAGGTCATGCATAAAAGAGGTTTCCTTCTTTATTTGTTGCATTTGTCACATTATTTTCCATTTTTTGCAGAAATTGTCACATTTTGTCACATCGGCCACATCCCTGCCATCTGACACATCACCGGGACCACGGTCTAAAGTAGAACAGAGCTCTACTCGTAACAAACCCAAAATTAGGCAAAAATTACAAATGCAGAGTTAGCATTACAGACAACCCTCTAAGTAATGACGTAACGATTGACCAAAACAAGCTTCGGAACTGATGAAAATGTTCATCAAAATTTGTACACGTAGGATGGGTTTGAGTCACAAAATAGCACATTTTACAAATGAAAACGCCGAAGGCAACATTGTTTGCAAAACTGGATGACCAACGCAGAATTTCAATCCAGCGTTTTATAAAACAGCAGTGATTACATCATCTGACCAACCCCCTCCCCCACGATGATCACGTAATATCTGAACGCCCTCAAACCATTTCACCCACATATGTACCGCGACTCGGCTCCAGTCAACGTCCCGTGTGAATGCCGAGCTCTTAGACCTAATTACTTATTTTTAAATCGTCGTGAGTTACCTAGATAAACGCAACCTGAAGTCTGCATGCAAACTTACGAGCTACTTAGGGGCAACTCTTTAGAATAAGCCAGCAATGGCGGCCACGCTTGTTTTCTACGGAGCTTGTTACGGATAGTTTTAGGTTAGGTTTCAAACGGGGTCCGTCACCAAAATTCGACCATTATATAATCGAAACGGTAATTTATGACATGACATGACCTCTTTTCGAGTCTGCGGTGAGCGCGTGTATGTATACGGAGGCCTAAATATAAGCGCTTAAAAAAATATTTGCAAAAACTAGTTCATTTTTTGCATTTTTTTAAAAAAAATTTTCAAAAGCTGTTCATTTTTTGCAAAAAAAATTGCAAAACCAGCGCACTTTTTTACATTTGTTTGCAAAATTATTGCAAAAGGCAGCTTTTGCTACTTTGCTGACATTTTTGCATTTTTTTTGCAAAAAATTTGCAAAACCAGTTTACTTTCTGCATTTTTTTTGCAAAAAATTTGCAAAACCAGTTTACTTTCTGCATTTTTTTGCAAAAAATTTGCAAAACCAGTTTACTTTCCGCATTTTTTTGCAAAAAATTTGCAAAACCAGTTTACTTGGTACTTGTCCATTAAGGGAACTACCTGTTATGTTAGGGTAGGTTAGGTTAGGTTTTTTGAGCATTTATACCTACTATAACCTTACCTAACATAACCTAACCAAACCTAACCTACCCTAACATAATATGTAGTTCCCTTAATGGACAAGTACCGTTTACTTTTTTGCATTTTTTTTGCGAAAAATGTGCAAAACCAGTTTACTTTTTTGTATTTTCTTGTTAACCAGTTTACTTTTTTGCATGTTTTTGCAAAAAAATTGCAAAACCAGTTTACTTTTTGCATTTTTTTTTTCAAAAAATTTGCACAACCAGTTTACTTTTTTGCATTTCTTTGCAAAAAATGTGCAAAATCAGTTCACTTTTTGGCAAAAATTTTCGATTCATTAACCATTCTATCTAGTATGAACTTTTATTTTTTGGTTCCAATCTATCTAGCGTAACTTTTCTATTTTGCCAAACGGGGTCCTGACCCCTGGAACCCCACCCTGGATCCGCCACTGGAAGGGGGGGGGGGGTTGTTGAACATCACAATTCCATGACCACGTAATACTCGCCCGCCCCCCGGACCCACGGCGACTGCAGCGCCACCTGGCGGACGCCCCAGGAGCGCCGTGGCCTTAAACCCAGAGTCATAGCATATACACCAATCTTTTCCCTACGCTGGGCATTGCCCTACGCAACCAATCCATAAGCGAGCGTTATTTTCGCGTTTATATGACTGCGAGGGGGCGGTTTTCTCAAAATTTCATCACTTTCTCACGCTGCCCATTCACCACGGCCAACTGACCACCGCATTATTACCGCCGTTTGTGTCTTTTCCTTACCTCGTTGGCTTTCGGCGGGACGTGCGCGCACGTCCTCGGTCGTCCAGCGGCGGGCGAGGAGGCGGCGATCACCAGCAGCATCAGTCCGTGCAACAGAAGCATTTTCGGACATCTCGAAGCCACCATATTACGGCTCCATCCGTCACTCCTCCATTGAACCTCTCGCTGCTCACACTGTCAGCTCGCTCCAATTCTGCTGCCAGGATCGAATTGGACAACGGCGCTCCTCGCACGGTGGCGCCACCTGACACTCTCGTCGGGGGTGCCTCGAAAATTCCTTTCCCCCCATGGCGGCGGTCTGTGGTCGTTGGGAAATGGTAGAAGGGTTAGTCAATTCGTTTAAATTCAATTCAATACACCCGCAGTCAGCAGCTGAGACGCTTTGGACTTGGGGAGAAGGTTTACCCGAGTACGGAAGTTTTACCTGGAAAAAATGAAATGTTAAGAATGCGCAGTAACGTTGCAAATAAAAATAAATGAAATAGTAAGTAAATAAAAAAAAGTAAAATAGTAAGTAAATAAAAAATAAAAAAGTAAAATAGTGGGTAAATAAAAAATAAAAAAGTAAAATAGTAGGTAAATAAAAAATAGTGAGTAAACAAGAAAAAGCAAAATAGTAGGTAAATAAAAAATAAAAAAGGTAAAATAGTAGGTAAATAAAAAATATAAAAGTAAAATAGTAAGTAAATAAAAAATAAAAAAGTAAAATAGTAGGTAAATAAAAAATAAAAAAGTAAAATAGTAAGTAAATAAAAAATAAAAAAGTAAAATAGTAGGTAAATAAAAAATTAAAAAGTAAAATAGTAAGTAAATAAGAAATGAAAAAGTAAAATTGTAGGCAAATAAAAAAGTAAAATAGTAAGTAAATAAAACATAAAAAAGTAAAATAGTAAGTAAATAAAACATAAAAAAGTAATATTGTAGGCCAATAAAGAATAAAAAAGGAAAATAGTAAATAAAAAATAAAATAGTAAAATAGTACGTAAATAAAACATAAAAAAGTAAAATAGTGGGTAAATAAAAAATAAAAAAGTAAGATAGTAAGTAAATAAAAATGAAAAAGTAAAATAGTAAGTAAATAAAAAATAAAAAAGTAAGATAGTAAGTAAATAAAAATGAAAAAGTAAAATAGTAAGTAAATAAAAAATAATAAAGCAAGATAGTAAGTAAATAAAAATAAAAAAGTAAAATAAAATAATATGCATAACATACGTAGTCATCCTTTAGCCGGCGGAATTAAAACAATATTGATGATTAGTTGGATTTTCTTCTGTTTTCGTGTCTTCAATAAACATTCGTTTCGTTAATTTCCCAGCACTTCCCTAAAATTTTAACTTCGAAAACATAAATATGGCAACTTGCATATGCATGCTGTATAACTTATTTCTGCCATTAGGCAAATTAGTATAACTTGTTAAGAATATATGTCGATGGTTCACTGCACAGACATTACGAGTTTTTTTCTTCTGCAAAATGAGCTAGACATATTCACAAGCACAAGATCATCAACGATGGATTTTACACACAGCTCCATTGCAAACGTTATGAAGAAAATAAGGAACGCCGCAGGCTAACTTCATTTGATGGAACCATGAAAAGCTTTTTAGATAGCGCTAATAATGAAACAAATTTTAGGGGAAACAGAAGAACTATTACCATGAGGTATATTTGACTCAAAACTTTCCTTAACATTTCGTTGGACTCCTTATTTTCATCAAATTCTTGCAGCTGATCATAAGATTAACCACACGTTCAGAAAGGAAGTGGTCAGTGATAACATTTTTTGTCTGCCTTCCCAAAATCCCAGTGCCATCTGTAAAGATTTCCGCACATCCAAGCATACCACAACAAAACAATGAGAAAGTTATTTTCTCCTAATGACGCCTGAGCTGGCAGTGATTGCCTGCTTCCAAATGCGTCCCAATAAAAAATAATGACATTTAAGGTTAGTTTAGGTTAGGATAGGTTAGGTTTAGTTATGATAAACACAATAAAAAGGTCATATGCCATTCTTGCCTATAATACAATTGGGGTTGAAATGTGCATATGTTGTGCACATTTGGAGCAGGGAAGATACCGTAGTTTACCCCTAGCTAATTGTTGCAAAAACTCACAGATTTCGCTCACCAACCTTATCGGTTATTTTTGGCTTGGACAGGTCGAGTCTTTCCCAGGGCGGAATTTTTTGTCTGCTGTGGTCGAGTCTGCGAAAATGCGTTGAAAACGTGTCATTAGTCCAAATATGGACTGTGAAAGTATGTGATTGCAGTGTTAGTTAGAATTTCTTTGAAATTCGAAACGCTTATATTATTTTATTATATTATATTATTGGTAAAAGTGTACAAAATGCAGATTAAAATCCGAAATTGGTAGTTGCAGTCTATAGATGTTGTAGGCGTTTTGAGAAATTGTACTTTACCAAATTGTTTTAAAAAATATTGAGGCAATCTCTTCACAATTTGTACAAAAATGATTTCTACGAATAAGTATAGAAATTATTGTAATTTAGACGAATTTCCCAACTGGTTGCAACGAACTTGTTTAAAATTATTTAGGCAAATTCTTCACAGTTTGTGTAATTTTCAAATGATTTCTATGAATAAGTATATTGGAATTTAGACGAATTTCCCAAATAACTTTGGAAATATTGAGGCAACTTTTTTACAGTTTGTAAAATTTAGAATACATGTAGTTTGTATGAAAAACTACATGTATATAGAAATTACAAATTTGTGATATCAGAAATTATGGCAATTTTACAGACTAATTTCCCATATAACTGAGACGTCATCACAGTTTGTATGATTTTAAAATGATTTCTATGGAAAAGTATAGAAATAACTGTTAAAATTATAGCAATGACTGTTAAAATTATAGCAATAACTGTTAGAAATTATAGAAATGTTATCAAATATTTTGTCAAAACTGTATGCGACAAAAAAACCATTGAAATTTCTGAATCTGAAGTTGGAAATACTTACATGACATCCAGTTTGTTCAACGAGTAAATGCAGAATGCTACACCGCCCAGCACCGGAATCGAAGCCATAGTGACCAGTGGTATAAGCTGCATTGATTTTGGCGGAAAATAAGCGATAATTAAGTTTCTGGTTTCAACACAGTTACTTTACAAATGTAAACATGCAAATTTCAAGCGAAATTTTATGTTTTTCGGTTGCTTTCTTACGTATGGAGCTCGCCTTAGCATTCCGAAACTGAACATTGCAGGCTTGGTTTTCATCAAATTGCTCATGTTTTTTGGACTTGGTTGCTTGCAAAGCCTTCCAACACTTATACTACCGTAATCGTGCAATTAACTCTTGAGATAATCAATTAATTAATTATTAAAAAATTATCCATGGAATTTGGAATTAGAACATTCGAACGTTTTCGAATGGAACAGCACGCGCTGGCGTTCGAATTCCCAAATTTCCCAGCATGCATCAGCTAGCCTCGAAGCAGGGTTCGTGCCTCCATGTTTTCACCTGTCTTTTATTGAAATATTTACAAAACATGGGCTATGCAACTACGCTGTGATACAAACTTTTGCTACTGTAAAACGAGCGATTTTTCCGGGAAAAAAATGCTCCGACAGTCTTAACTTGCTTATTCCTTGGTTGCCTTCGGCGCAAACTCCGCCTTCAGTTTCTTCAATTCGGGGTTTGACGGATACTCTTGAAAGAATGTCATAAACTGAAGTGAAAAAAAAGGTTGCAAATCAATAAATTAACTAGGTTTTCACCACGGCCCATATGGAAAAGAAATGCATTTAGAAACACATTATAGAAAATGCATTTTGAAATGCATTTTCCAATATGTGTAGATTGAGACATAAAGATATTTCATAATGAATCATAAAATGCATTGTAAAATGCTTTTCTTGAGCATTTCCTAATGCATTTCAAAAATTGCTCATAGGGTATTGTGAAATATAGTTTATAATGTATAGATCATCTTGATTAATGTTTAAAATTCAACGTACTTAAGGAGTGAATTTTTAATAATGTAATAAATTACAATAACACACTGAATGTCATAAATCTGTATTGCTAAATGTATTGCACAAAGCACTTGTCAAGGTATTGTAAAATGCATCGTGAAATGCATTAGTAAAATGCATTTCTGTTTGCATTGAAATTAATTTGCAATGCATTTCACGATTTGCAATGTATTTCAAAATGCATTATAATTACATTTCTTTTGCATTTGAGGGCTTCATTTACAAAATGGGCGTCATGTATGCATGGGCCATCTTAGCGTGTTTCCCCGAAAATAAGACCTAGCATGATTTTTCGGCACCCACCTTGGCTTTTTTGGGATTCTCCAAATCGACTCGTTCCCACGGCGGAATCTCATTCCTGCGAACCCTGCGGAAGGATTGTCCACGTTTTAATTGCTAACAAAGTCCAAATAGCTTTTTTTCTCGGAAAATAAACAAATGGAAAATGCATGTACTCACTGGACGTCCAGCTTGGTGAACGAGTAAAGTGCGTAGCTGGTGCAGCCGACGATGGCCACGCCTATTATCGCGCACAGAGGTATGAGCTGGAAGGAGAGAGCAAATAAATAACGCGAATAAATAAATAAATGAAAAATTCAAGCTGTATTAAAAATCCAAAAATAACAAAAACGTTCTATGTTCCATACCTCTGGGAATTTCTTGAAGGCCCTAAGCCCAAAGCCGAAGGTCTTGGGTTCCTTGATGTAGCTCATTTTTTTCCTGAAATATCGTAGAGTAGTTCAGCAATAAAACACGTCGCTATTTGACTTTGATAAGATATTTCACACCGGCAAAAAATACTCCCAAATTCTGATTAGATTAGCTTCACAACAGGATTGAACGAAAAATGAAAACAGAACATTCGATTTCCCGGCATGCATCTGGCGGAGCTGCACGCGCGCGCGGAGGATCACGGGAAATTCGACAAATTAGCACGTGCAAAAACGTTCCAACCCCCTTGTGGTTTATGGCGTCTCCTTGTTATTTCGTTTACTTTTCTCCTGAATTTGCATCTGGACGAGTTGAGCAAGGATTCGCGGGTAAATACGGAGGAAGTTTCCTGGTCGTAAAGTTCTCGGTAAACAAGCATCGATTGCGCAAAAGCAGGTTTCTGTGTTTACCGTCTTCCCTGTTCGATTCTCGTTAGCTCGAATCCGTACATCCTGGAAATACGTAATTACACGCACATCAAAAGCTGCTAAAAATAATTCAATATTCATTTTTTTTTTTTTTTTTGAAGAGTGTGTCAACCTTTTTACGTGTTATTTCAGATAGATTTTCATGCGAGGGATGTTGGAACGTCAAAATGGAATTCGGAAATTCAAATAAAATCGAATTCCCCGGGCACGTGCGATGTTTTCGATTTGCACTCGGTAACGTTACTAAAGCGCTTCATGCTTCGGACTACTGTGATCGAAGGACTGTAATTCAAATAAGGGAGCGTTCAAGTATTACGTGTTCACAAAATGTTATTTTAAACATTAGCACTCAACGTGAAATTTTATCAACTCAACCTAGGTGACGGCATCATCGTTAACAGAAAATAATGTCGAACAGAACAAAATTTTGCCCTCAAAAATACGGGTACACTATTAAAAAAAAATTGCTGTTGGCAAACCTGGATGACAAATGATGAATTTTTGCACAAATATTGATAAATATGAATTTATAGCGAAAAAATCCATCGTGTCTGGATTTTTCTAATCTAGTTTTATGAGAGGCTGCGACCCGGAGGCGACTGGCGTGGGTGGAAAATAATACCCGAATAAAGACGTCTATTACAATATAGATAACGAATAAATCTCAACACCAAAACACAAAAAAACTGGTAATAAAAATATCACGGGAAACCAGGATGTGTGTGACGTCACCAGCAAATTCGTGCAATTTTGTAACAACAAAATAGAAACAAAAATGTTTTCTGAGAATGACATCATGCTTCTCATCAACTTTCAAAACAGTTTCAAAATCATGCTGGTCTTGGATGAGTTTGAAGTTAATACCCAAATTTCAAAAGCTTTTCGTAATTTCTCGTACAGAAACCCCAAATTTCACATTTCTTCACTTTTAGAAACCAGAATTTGCCTCGAAATTTCCGAGGAAATTTGGGGAAATATTTTGATAATATTTCTATAATTTCTAACAGTTATTGCTATAATGTTAACAGTTATTTCTATACTTTTCCATAGAAATCATTTTAAAATCATACAAACTGTGATGACTTCTCAGTTATATGGGAAATTCGTCTAAATTCCAATAATTTCTGTACTTATTCGTAGAAATCTGCATTTTTGTACAAATTGTGAAGCAATTGCCTCAATATTTTTTAACCAATTTGGTAAAGTATAATTTCTCAAAATACCCACAGCATCTTTATACCGAAACTACTGGAAATTTCCGAAGAAATTTGAGGAATTATATTTTCATAACATTTTTATAATTTCTAACAGTTATTTCTATACTTTTTCATAGAAATCATTTTAAAATCATACAAACTGTGATGACTTCTCAGTTATATGGGAAATTAGTCTGTAAAATTGCCATAATTTCTGATATAACAAATTTGTAATTTCTATATACATGTAGTTTTTCATTCAAATTACATGTATTCTAACTTATACAAACTGTAAAGAAGTTGCCTCAATATTTCTAAAGTTATTTGGGAAACTCGTCTAAATTCCAATAAATTCTATACTTATTCGTACAAATCATTTCTGTACAAATTGTGAAGAATTTGCCTCAATATTTTTAAACCAATTTGGTAAAGTATAATTTCTCAAAATACCCACAGCATCTATAAACTGCAACTACCAATTTCGGATTTTAATCTGCATTTTTTACACTTTTACCAATAATATCAGCGTTTCGAGACTTTGTGCCCAAAAACTTTATAATTTAGGGATGGATGTTTAATAAACCAGGAAAACTTATTTACTATTCATTATTAGACGCGTCCCAAAATCAATATTTGGTTTTATATTTTAGAAAAAGAAAAAAAAGTGTGGGAGCAAAATCTGCAAATTTTAGTTTATTTAAGGAATTTTTTTTAATTCACCCTGCATCAAATAAGATTGCAAACACGCAGTTGCCCCAGGGGTCAACACGGGCCATAAACTATAATATTTAGCCCATATTACAAAAAAGAAAAAAGAGCTAACATAAAAGGTAATGCGAGGGTATTATGAGGCTGTGGTTATGAAAGCGGACGCAGTTATGCACTGGATATGAAAAACAATCAAAAAGGAGGAAAAAAATGATGAAAAAAATGCTAAAAAAGCAAATGCATTTAGAGGCAGTTTTTAACAAATGTCTATATCTCAGCGTGGGATATCAAAAACATTTCTTTTAGCCTTTTAAAAGATGACTTTTTTCATCGTTTATGGACGCCCCTTCATATCAAAGGGACGTTCATAACTGACCGACCAAAAAAAAAAGTTTGTTCAAATTATGCTAACTGTCCACTTGTAATTTTTGTCTAATTTCAGAGTTAATTTGTTCTCAAGTTTTAATGCTGCGATAGATTAGTAGAGAGATACAAGAGAAGATACAAAGTAGAGCGTAATTTTCCCCTAATTTTCTGTAATTTTTTGAATTAAGTTCAAAATTTGACGAAATTACAAGTGGATAGGAAGCATTAGCAGAAAATTTTAAAAATTACGTAAAAATGCAATGTACCATAAGCGAAGGGAGGCTCATAAAGGGTATCATAATTTCATCAAAAGAATTTAAAATCAAAGAAATTTCGTGTTTTTAATCTGTGCTATCAAATCATAAAAAAATTAAAAAATAACTGCTCACATAAAATAAAGTCCAATGAAATTTTTCCATTTTTAATTTTTGTCTAATTTCAGAGTTAATTTTTTCTCAATTTTTAATGCTGCGATACGATTGACCCAAAGTAGAGCGTAATTTCCCCCTAATTTTCTGAAATTTTGTGCCTTAAGAAAAAATTAAGTCCAAAACTAGACGAAATTACAAGTGGACAAGAAGAATTAGCAGAAACTTAAAAAATTAGATAAAATGAAATTTTAAGCCTAGTACCATAAGCGAAAGGACACTCATAATGGGATCATAATTTCATCAAATGAATATAAAATCATAAATAAAAAAATAAAAAATAATGTCCAATGCCTTAAGAAAAAATTAAGTCCAAAATTAGACGAAATTACAAGTGGACAGGAAGCATTAGTAGAAAATTAATAAATTACGTAAAAATGCAATTTTAACCTAGTACCATAAGCGAAGGGACACTCATAAAGGGATTCATAATTTCATCAAATGAATATAAAATCATAAACCAAAAAAAATAAAAAATAATGTCCAAAGCCTTAATAAAAAAATTAAGTCCAAAATTAAACAAAATTACAAGTGAGCCGGTAGCAGATTTGCAGAAAATTATAAAAAATTAGGCAAAAATGCAATTTTAACCTAGTACCATAGCCGAAGGGACACTCATAAAGGGATTGATAATTTCATCAAACGAATATAAAATCATAGGAATTTGTGTTATTAATCCGTAATATAAAATCATATACAAAATGTCCAATGAAATTTCATGAAAAATTTAGCTCTGGTACACAGTGTAATGAAAGAAGGGACGTTCATAAACGTTCATTTTCTTCCCATTGTGGAAAAGTATGAAATAAAACACATTTTTTGGCCACTGGTCAGCGAGGCAAAGAGGTCAGCCCGGTGACCTTTCGACCTATTGTCCATTTTCAGAAATGGCAGGTCCGAGGACCGCATCCACCCCCTATTTAGCTGTAAAAATGCTTTTAAAATGTCACCGAGTGGGCAGTTTTTGGTCACGTTCCAAAAAATTTCACATGAAAAAAGAAACAACGAAAGTTTGAAAATTGTTAAAAAACGAGATTTTTTTTGACGCATTTCATTTCCGAAAAGAGAGGTATCGAAGACGGTGGGAGTTATTTTTTACTGAAAAAACACTAGAAATCACGAAAAACAACGATTCTGGAAAAGTTTCGCGAAATTTTTGTTTCAATTGAGGCGAGAGATAAGGTACGTTTTTCCCCAATATCATTTTATCTTAAATGTTAAATAATTTCAATTTTAAAAACCTTTATGGGAATTGTTTGTCACTAATTACATTTTGCGAAAATTGCGTTTATTTAAAATTTCAATTGGCAATTACGTTTTTTTTTTCACGAATTTAATTTTAAAAGTTTTTTGTCAATTATTTTTTGCTAATAATGTCATTTTTGCTCTTAATAATAATAACAATATTAATAAATATTAATTACAATTAATATTATTATAATATTAAATTTCATTGATTTCCACGAATTTTCGTCTAGAATTTCCCGCAACAAAGTTTTTGACTAATTACTTTCTTTCGGCAAATTTCATTTTTGGAAAATTTCATTATTTAATAATTTCAAACATACGAAAACATTTTCCTAATTTCGTGTTTGTTCACGAATTTAATTTAAAAACGTTTTGAAAAATTATTTTTCGCTGATTAAAATTATCGAAAATTTCGTTGATTTTCAGGAATTTTCGTCCAGAAATTCCCGCAACTAAGTTTTTGACTAATTACTTTCTTTCGTCTAATTTCACATTGGGAAAATTTCATTAATTAAAACTTCACACATGTTTACGAAAACATTTTCCCAATTTTTTTTCATTCACGAATTTAACTTCAAAACGTTTTGGAAAATTATTTTTCGCTAATAATAATAATAGTAATGATATTAATATTGTTAATAATTATTAATTACATTAATTAAAATTACTATTATTATATTATACATGATAATAATAATAATAACAATAATAATATAATTATTTTTACGAAAATTTCAGTGATTTTCATGAATTTTCGTCCAGAAATTCCCGCAACAAAGTTTTTGACTAATACTATCTTTTAGCTAATTTTATTTTGGGAAAATTTCATTAATTACAAATTTCAAACATGTTTACGAAAACATTTTCCCAATTTCGTTTTCATTCACGAATTAAATTTAAAAACGTTTCGGAAAATTATTTTTCGCTAATAATAATAATAATAATAATATTAATATTGTCAATAATTACTAATTACATTAATTATAATTCTCATTATTATATTACACAAAATAATAATTTGCGAAAATTTCATTGATTTTCATGAATTTTCGTCCAGAAATTCCCGCAACACAGTTTTTAACTAATACTATCTTTTAGCTAATTGCATTTCGTTAAAATTTCATTAATTACAAATTTCAAACATGTTTCTGAAAACATTTTCCCAATTTCGTTTTCATTCACGAATTAAATTTAAAAACGTTTTGAAAAATTATTTTTCGCTAATAATAATAGTAATATTAATATTGTTATTAATTACTAATTACATTAATTATAATTACTATTATTATATTATGCAAAATAATAATTTGCGAAAATTTCATTGATTTTCATGAATTTTCGTCCAATGATTCACGAATTTAATTTCGAAACGTTTTGAAAAAATTATTTCCGCCTATTAAACTTACCGACAATTTCGTTAATTTCCAGGAATTTCCAGCACTTTCCGCAACCACGAATGCGTATTTCCGTCGTCCTGTTGGTGGTGTCGTGCGCAGCGCTGACCAGCGTGGAGGGTCAAGAGGTCAACCGGTCAACCGCCGGTCAACCGGTCAACCGATTGACCGGTCAAAAGGTGCAAAGTGCCAAGTGGTCCAAGTGGTCCAAGATGGTGACCAAGAGGCCCCTGGGTCATGGTCGTTCCCAGGGAGGGGGTTACGTGGGTGGGGGTGTGGGTGGGGGTGGTAACTACCTGTACCATAACGGGGGTCACCTGATGTACTTCTCCAATTTCGACACCGCCTTGACCACCCTGGCCTTCCTCAGTTTCGGCGTCTTCCTGCTCAACATGCTCATGTCCTTCTTCGACCTGGGACCGGGACCGGGAGACGAGATCAACCGGAAGTGGCACCGGAAGCGGCGACACCTCGACCCGCGACCTTTGACCCCCGTGCACTGGGTGCTGGCCAGCGCCCTGCACCAACAGCTCACCCACCGGGGTGACCCCGGCGACCTCAGCGCCCTCTGCCACCTGGCCGGACACACCCACCCAGGGGTCAGAGGTCACATCACCTCAGTACTCGACTCCATGCTCAGGTAACAGTGGGGTCATCGACCAACTATGTCTGCCTGTATTGATGAAATAGAGAAATTGACAGTCAAAATTCAATTGGTTGGTTTGTTGAAGGATATACGATTGGTCAGTTTTACAAAATTAACCGAAGATTTTACAAAAAATCATAATGTGGTCACTTTTTTTTAAATATTCAACTGGTCAGTTTATCCAAAAAATATTCAATTGGTCAGTTTATACAAAAAAAAGTCCATTTGGTCACTCTGTTCAAAATAGTCAAATGGTCAGTTTTTCCAAAAAATGTTCATTGGGTCACCTTTTTTAAAATATCCATTTGGTCAGTTTATCCAAAAAATATTGTATTGGTCAGTTTATCCCAAAAATATTCAATTAGTCAGTTTATCCAAGAAATATTCAAATGCCCAGTTTATCAAAAAGTGTTCATTTGGTCACTTTCTTCAAAAAATTCAATTGCTCAGTTTTTCCAAAAAATATTCAATTCGTCAGTTTATCCAAAAGGCCACTTTGTTCAAAATAGTCAAATGGTCAGTTTTTACAAAAAAAATCATTTGGTCACTTTGTTCAAAACATTCAAATGGTCAGTTTATCCAAAAAAATGTTCATTTGGTCACTTTGTTCAAAATATTCAATTCGTAAGTTTTTCCAAAAAAATTCTTTTGGTCACTTTGTTCAATATATTCAAATGCTCAGTTTATCAAAAAACGTTCATTTGGTCAATTAATCCAAAAAATATTCAATTCGTCAGTTTATCCAAAAAATATTCAACTGGCCAGTTTATAAAAAAAATGTTCATTGGGTCACTTTGTTCGAAATATCCAATTGCTCAGTTTTTCCCAAAAATATTCAAATGCTCAGTTTATCAAAACAATGTTCATTGTTGTCACTTTGTTCGAAATATCCAATTGCTCAGTTTTTCCCAAAAATATTCAAATGCTCAGTTTATCAAAACAATGTTCATTTGGTCACTTTGTTTAAAATATTAAATTGCTCAGTTTTTTCCAAAAAAAAATATTCAATTGGTCAGTTTATCCAAAAAATATTCTATTGGTTAGTTTATCCAAAAAATATTCAATTGGTTAGTTTATCCAAAAAATGTTCAGTTGGTCAGTTTATCTCAAAAATATTCAATTGGTTAGTTTATCCAAAATATATTCAATTGGTTAATTTATACAAAAAATGTTCAATTGGTCAGTTTATCCCAAAAATATTCAATTGGTCAGTTTATCCATAAAATATGCAGTTGTTTAGTTTATCCAAAAAATTTTCAATTGGTCACTTTGTTCAAAATATTCAATTGGTCAGTTTATCCAAAAAATATTCAATTGGTTAGTTTATCCAAAAAACATTCAATTTCTCAGTTTATCCCAAAAATATTCAATTGATCAGTTTTTCCAAAAAATATTCAAATGCCCAGTTTATCCATAAAATATGCAGTTGTTTAGTTTATCCAAAAAATTTTCAATTGGTCACTTTGTTCAAAATATTCAATTGGTCAGTTTATCCAAAAAATATTCAATTGGTTAGTTTATCCAAAAAACATTCAATTTCTCAGTTTATCCCAAAAATATTCAATTGATCAGTTTTTCCAAAAAATATTCAAATGCCCAGTTTATCAAAAAAATGTTCATTTGGTCACTTTGTTCAAAATATTCAGTTAATCACATTGTCTCAATAATTATTCAGTTGATCAGATTAATTCAAAAACTGATCAGTTTGCACAAAATAACACGTTGGTCAGTTTATCCAAAATATATTCATTTGGTCACATTGTTCAAGATATTCAAATGCTTAGTTTATCCAAAAAATATTCAATTGGTGAATTTGTTTAAAAAATATTAAATCGGTCTGTTTGCCCAAAAGCATACTCAGTTACATTATCCCAAAATTATTCACTTGATCAGTTTGTTCTTAAATAGCTAATTGGTCAGTTTCTTTTAAAGGTACTATTCCGTTGGTTAGATTGCTGGAAAATTATTAAAATTGATTAATTTATTTCAGAAATTGATAAGTTTGTTCCAAAAATTATTAAATGAGTCAATTTTTTTTTCAAAAAATACTTAATTTTGACATTGAATTTTTCCAGACTATCTTCAATCGGAAACGGAGAACAGAGCGGAAACCACACTGTCATCAAAACGGAAGTGGGCAGGATGGCGGCCATCTTGGAAAATGGCGACTGCCACGCCCCTCGACCGCCATTGGCGGAGAACGAGCACGTGACGTGACGTCACAGCCGTCGTTTTGCATAACATGCTAATTCGCTAATTTATTTATTAATTTTACAACGGGTCTATAATTGCGAGAAAACTTTTTTATGCGTCGTGATTCGCCCTGAATAATTAATCCACAAATCGCTATCGGCAGATTACTAAAAGAATAATTAATCGTCATTAATTAGCGAATTGCGCAAATATTTGATGCTAAATTTCATCTACTTTTTTATGGATATAATTTTTTTTTTTTTGCATTTGTTTCTATTTTGTTACTGACACATTCGTCAGGTGGCGCTGCTGGCATTTCGGTCACAAATTATTTGCCAAAACAACAGCAATTTTCTGCATTAAATATGTTTTTCGTTTGCAATTTAGGAAAAACAAAATTCTCAAATAAAACAAATTTTAGGAATAAATATTGCAACTTATTCTTTTTTTGGGCTTACATCAAAATAAATTGCATTTTAAACATTCCTTAAGTATAAAACTATAAAATTAACACAAATTTAAGGAATTAATATTCTAACTAATTATTATTTATATTTCATTTCTTGGCATTAATATTTATCGCATTTACCACATTAACGTGCTGTTTGTGTCAAGATATTTCTAAAAATGTTTTCAGTTTTAAATTTTTGAAAAAAATAATTCTCTAATAAAACAATTGTAGGAAAAAAAATTCCAACTTATTCTTCTTTGGACTTATATCAAAATAAACATTCTCAAATACAAAAGTATGAAATTAAAATAAATTTTATTAATTAATATTCGAACTAATTATTATTTATATTTTATTTCTTGGAATGAATATTTCTTGCATTTACAACATTAACGTGCATAATGTGTGAAGATATTTCTAAAAATGTTTTCAGTTTGCAATTTTTTTGAAAAAATAATTCTAAATAATTACACATTTTGTGCTTAATATCTCCAGCATAACATTCCTCGTGTATGAAACAATTTCTAAAAATGTTTTTTCTTTTGCATTTTATTTATGAAAATAATAATTTTAGGAACAAATTTTAGGAATTTGGGCACAAAACAACAACCAAAATGGCCTTCAGCGCCACCTGGAGGCCACCTATAATTGGATGTCAAGGGTCAGGAGGGGCGATCACTAATTACGGCCTGCAGCTCAATACCGAACGCTAAATTAATAGAGCTAAACATAGCTCATTTTTCGCGAAAAAAATCCCTTGTGGGGGAATTCTTTCAGCGAAGAAAAAAACAGCAAATAAATACTTCATATTCGCAAAATAAATGGCTCCAAGCCATCGTTATTTCATCCTTCATTGCTTAAACTTGACTAATCATTAGTGACACCATGTATTCATATTTTTAATAATATAAGAAAAATAATTAAAATGATTGGTTAAACTTGGCATTTCATTAGTGACACCCTGTATTAATATTTTTCATACATGTAATAAAACAATTAAAATAATTGGTTAAACTTAGCTAATCAGTATAGTGACACCCTGTATGAATATGTTTCATATATATATAATAAAACAATTAAAATGATTGGTTAAACTTGGCCTATCACTGGTGAGACCCTGTATTCATATGTTTCATACATTTAATATAAAAAAAACCAATTAAAATAATTGGTTAAATTTGGCTAATACTGGTGACACCCTGCATTCATATTTTTAATAATATAATAAGAATAATAAAAATTATTGATTAAACTTAGTTAATCATTAATGACACCCTGTATTCATATTTTTCATACATATAAAAAACCAATTAAAAATGATTGGTTAAACTTGGTTAATCATTAATGACACCCTGTATTCATATTTTTCATGCATATAATAAAAAAAATAAAAATGATTGGTTAAACTTATCCTATCACTGGTGACACCCTGTATTCATATTTTTCATAAATATAATAAAAAAAAATAATAATTTGTTAAGCTTGGCCTATCACTGCTGACACCCTGTATTTATATTTATTATAATACAATAAAAATAATAAAAATGATTGCTTAAATTTGGCTAATCATTAGTGACACCCTGTATAAATATGTTTCATACATGTAATAAAAAAAATAAAATAATTTGTTAAACTTGGCCAATCATTAGTGACACCCTGTAATCATATTTTTCATACATGTAATAAACAAATAAACATAATTTGTCAAAGTTGACTAATCATTATAGTGACTCCCTGTATTCACATAGTTCATACATATAAAAAAAAATTAAAATAATTAGTTAAAGTTGGCTATTATTTTTGAAAAAATACCCAATTTAGTTAGGTATTTTTAAAAATTGCATCTCCCACGATCGTCCATTTTGCATTTTACACAAAAATTTCGGAAGCTGAATTGATGTATTCATGGCAATTTGCATGAATGTAAGTTTAGAACGAATTTAAAGTGTTTCAGCTAAATGGGCATCTTATCTGGACTTCAAAGACCTGATCTGTCAACAAAAATTTGAATTTGGATGTCCAATAATCCACCCACGTGGTCAAAATTATTTAGATTTCCAAATTTCCAAACTAGAAATGACTTCCTTATTCTTGTGGAAAAATCGAAATGTTGGCTAAAATGTAATGAAAACTTGAAAATGAAATGATTCACCATTGGTCCGATGGTTGGGGGTGATAACCAATGACAGGACACTGGTCAACAAGAACAGACTGAAGTAAAAATGATGAAAACATGTGTGAGTGGTTTTACCCTGTGGTCAGAACCACTGTGGCGTTATTAATTCGGTGAATAGTAGACGAAATGATGGTCATCGAATGTCCAACCACCGTGGTCACTTCAGACCAAGAAAACACTTCAGCCACACGATCGACCCGCCACCTGGCGGACAACTTAACAAGTCGTTTTTAGTCTATTTTTAACTTGATATCATTTTTTCTGCATTTTTAGAACTGAAGTATTTTGCATTTTGACGTCATTTGTGACATTTATGAAGAACTGACTAATTTTGAAATTTGACGCCATTTTCGGTAAATTTTTTAAAAGAGCTGACGTATTTTTGATATTGGTGTTATCATTGGTGTTTTTATTAAAGTTGAAATGTTTCTATTTGACGTCATTTTTGACATTTATTAAAGAACTGATTTATTTGTAAATTGGACGTCATTTTTCGTAATTTTTTAAACAACCTAACGTAGTTTTTTATTTTGACGTCAATTTTGGCATTTATTTAAGAACTGATTTATTTGAAAATTGGACGTAATTTTTCGTAAGTTTTAAAAAACCAAATTACGAAAAATAACGTCCAAGTTTTCGTAGTTTTGACGTAGTTTTTTATTTTCACGTCATGTTTGACATTTATTAAAGAACTGATTTATTTGAAAATTGGACGTAATTTTTCGTAATTTTTAAAGAACCAAATTACGAAAAATAACGTCCAAGTTTTCGTAGTTTTGACGTAGTTTTTTATTTTCACGTCATGTTTGACATTTATTAAAGAACTGATTTATTTGTAAATTGGACGTCATTTTTCGTAATTTTTTAAAGAACCTAATTCTTTAAAACACGAAAAATGACGTCCAATTTTCCGTAGTTTTGACTCAGTGTTTTATTTTGACGTCATTTTTGGTAATTTTTTTGAGGACCTAACGTCGTTTTTTATTTTCACGTCAATTTTGACATTTATTAAGCAACTGACATCTTTTTTTAATTTTTACGTTAACTGATATCTGTTGTCTTTTTAAATTTTCATCTAACTTTTATTAATTTTTTTAGGAATTCATGTATTTTTATCTTGATGTCATTTTTGGTCTTTTATTCAAGACCAGTCTTTCAGTTTGACTTCAATTTTAGACATTTTTAGAGAACTGAAATATGTTAATTTTTCGTCTTTTTAGCATTTTTTCATTTACTGACGTATTTTTGTTCTTTTATTAATGTGAAGTATGTCGATCAGTGCACTGAAGTATTTTTTTAATTTTACGTCCTATCTGTCAATTTTCTCAATAGTTGTATTTTCAAAATAAATTACTTTAAATTTGACATCATTTAACAAATCCACAAGTATATTTTCCTAAATTTCTTCAACTTTACCTATCGATCTTGCAATTTTAAATGTATCAACTTTCGACCTAAAACCTATAATTCATCTTAAAAATGCTGATATTTGATTAGTAATTGTACGACCTCATTCCCCTACAAAATTCCGAAATTTTGCATAAAAATCAAGCAAAAGCATCAGCGTATAATTACAACATTTTTCGGTCCCTCTAGGGTATTTTTCTCGATCCATTAAAATGCTAAAAATAGCAGGAAATTTGCTTTTTCCCATTCGAATCCGATGCCAAATGTTTTCCGAGCAATATCAAGCAGGCGGGGGTTAATTAATCAGCAAATAAAGACGAAGGCAGCGGCGATTCGCCTTTTAATTAGCAATTAATCAAGTCGTTAATTGACGAAATTGAGCAAAAAAGGATGACGTCATAATCCGACATTTCGCTAAATCAGCACCTCATCAATTTAGGCAAAAATCATTTACATTTAAGGCCCATGGAAAGTGCGTTGTGACTTTAGGGACACCCTGCATAAAATTAATAAATACAATTTCTCCTTTCCTGATCAACATATTAAAATAATTTTTTGTAAACATTAATTTCGTCAACTTATGGAAATGTATATAATATTAATAAAAACGATTGAAAGTGCGTTGTGACTTTGGGGACACCCTGCATAAAATTAATAAACACAATTTCTCCTTTCCTGATCAACATATTAAAATAATTTTTTTGTAAACATTAATTTTGTCAACTTATGGAAATGTATATAATATTAATAAAAACGATTGAAAGTACGTTGTGATTTTGGGGACACCCTGCATAAAATTAATAAACACAATTTCTTCTTTCCTTATCAACATAATAAAATATTTTTTTGTAAACGTTAATTTTGTCAACTTATGGAAATGTATATAATATTAATAAAAACGATTGAAAGTGCGTTGTGACTTTGGGGACACCCTGCATAAAATTAATAAACACAATTTCTCCTTTCCTGATCAACATATTAAAATAATTTTTTTGTAAACATTAATTTTGTCAACTTATGGAAATGTATATAATATTAATAAAAACGATTGAAAGTACGTTGTGATTTTGGGGACACCCTGCATAAAATTACCAAATACAATTTCTCCTTTCCTGATCAACATATTAAAATAATTTTTTGTAAACATTAATTTTGTCAACTTATGGAAATGTATATAATATTAATAAAAACGATTGAAAGTACGTTGTGATTTTGGGGACACCCTGCATAAAATTACCAAATACAATTTCTCCTTTCCTGATCAACATATTAAAATAATTTTTTGTAAACATTAATTTTGTCAACTTATGGAAATGTATATAATATTAATAAAAACGATTGAAAGTACGTTGTGATTTTGGGGACACCCTGCATAAAATTAATAAACACAATTTCTCCTTTCCTGATCAATAAATTAAAATAATTTTTTGTAAACATTAATTTTGTCAATTTATGGAAATGTATATCATATTAATAAAAACGATAATTATATGTTTTACCTTTTATTTTGCTTTATGGCCGATAGATGGCAGCACATGCCATCTTCATTTACTGTCGTTGGCAAAATAAAGAATATCTGGCCAAAAACGAAATGACTTTTTCATTTTATATAGCAGAATAACTTACTATCAATATAAACTTTGAATTAAAACATTTAGTTTCATTTGAAATTATCATATCTGTCCAAAATTATCAAAATTTAATTGCAAAAAATTCACTTTCAACGGGCCTTAATTGGGAGAGGATGACTCGCTTACTTAATTGATTCGTCTTAAGCAGTTTCCGAAATAGCTCCGTTAACTTTATGGGGGTCGACCATAAACGAGTCTATTTTTGCCCGGTCATAAACTGACCAATTAATGTCATAAACCGATTTTCGGTGTCATAAAACAAGTCATCGCCCAATTTACACCGATTTGGTCAATTTGCTCGCCTGTTTAATACTCGTTTATCACCAGCAAATAAATTTTGCACAAAAAAAATACGGTTCGCCATCTTTGTTGACCCCAATGACTATCTAGTCCTAGACGACTAAACAAATCTGCGAGAAAATAAACACTAGAAGTATGTTACAAAGTGTGCATTTTCAGTTTAAAAAAACACGAAATAAAAGTGGACTTACAATATTTGTGCCATTAAGCACCGATATTATGTCTACATATACAGGTGGATTTGTATAGGTGTAGGTGTATATGCAATTTTACAAACACCCTGGACATACGATATCTGAGCAGTAAATAATCGATATATAATTTGTGTGCAATTGAAAAAAAAAACTGGACTTACAATATCTGCGCAGTAGACCACTTAATCTGCGTGGCGAATTATCGGCATAGAATACTGTACGTCGTTGGTTTACAGCGCAGGTATTGTTAGTCCAGGTCTTTATTAAAAAT
Organism: Cylindroiulus punctatus; assembly: GCA_034695085.1. NCBI lineage: Eukaryota > Metazoa > Arthropoda > Diplopoda > Julida > Julidae > Cylindroiulus > Cylindroiulus punctatus. The sequence goes on along the minus strand of JAQFYZ010001423.1, from coordinate 811 downwards.
TGAGTAAGCCATTTTTTGTAACTCATTTTTAAAAAAAAAACAAAAAAAAACAACAAGGATTTACAATATCTGTGCAGTAAACTATCGAAAAATACAAATGTAAGTCCACCTCAATTTTTAAAAAAAACAGGACTAACAATATCTGAAGTATAACAACTGGACTTACAATATCTGCGCAGTAAACTATCGACAAACAATTCGAATTCAATTTTTTTAAATTGTGCTTTTTTATTTTAAATTAAATTTAAATTAATAATATATATATATATATATATTATTTAATTTATTATTTTATTTTATTTTATAAAATAATAAATTAAATAAAAAATTTAAAAAAATTTAATTAACTGTGCACTTAGCCATCGACACAATTTTCGCATTTTTCAAACAACCTGGACTTACAATAACTGCGCAGTAAACTATCGACAAACAAGTCCAACTCAATTTTTTTAAAAACCAGAACTAACAATATCTGAAGTATAAATGGAATTACAACATCTGTGCACTTAGCCATCGTTGCAATTTTCACATTTTTCAAACAGCCTGGACTTACAATATCTGCGCAGTAAACTATCAACCAACAAGTCGAATTCAATTTTTTTGAAAACAGGACTAACAATATCTGTGCTATCAATAACCATCGACAAATAAGTCCAACTCAATTTTTTTTAAAAACCAGGACTAACAATATCTGAAGTATAACTGGACTTACAACATCTGTGCACTCAGCCATGGACACAATTTTCGCATTTTTCAAACAACCTGGACTTACAATAACTGCGCAGTAAACTATCGACAAACAAGTCCAACT